>BGNK01003267.1:25089-40058 GCA_003297005.1 Symbiodinium sp. clade A Y106 | reverse complement strand
ATCCCGATCTGGGGTGCATATGGCAAGACATGAGCTTGTACTGACAGACCCACTGCTGTGGGAAAAAGGTACAGCCAGCGAGGGTTGCTGGGTGTCGATGCTAGTAACGGTAGTGAAAGAACTAGGCGTCCGGGTCTTGAAGCTGTGAAGGAAGTTCTGCATCAAGAGTGTAGGTCCGAGTTGCACAGCAAGCATTGCGCAGCCAGCAGCTAGGAAGATATGAAGAACTGTCTGCGTCAAGAGTGTATAGGTCCGATTTGGCTGGTAAGACAATGTAATCCATCGAAGGTGTTTGCTAGGACCACCTGGAAGGTTGTCCGCTAATCTCGAAGTGCTATCCCGATCTGGGGTGCATATGGCAAGACATGAGCTTGTACTGACAGACCCACTGCTGTGGGANAAACGGGGGAACGGGGGGGTGCGGGAGCGATAACCCACAACACATGGAACACACACAGGGAACCACAGGGGCGGGGTGGGGAAGGATAACCCACAACACAGGGAACCACAGGGCCCCTTCCCCTTCCCCTCCCCTTCGACACACAGACGATAATGATGGCGATGATGTTGCGCACAATGACGTTGATGTGCTATTCCCAGTGTGGCTGTTGGTGGTACCTGTTCTCTTATGTTGCTCTGGGCTTCGGCAGCGCATGTTCATTGCTTTATTTAGTTGAAAATCGTGCTTGGCCTGTGATGTTCTTGCGAAAACTGTATCGGCCGTTGTCATTCCAAGCCGAGTTTCGGTTGGGTGCGCTTTCATGTATGCTTGAGCACGTGTTTGAATGATTTTCATTCGGGACTCTTGAGCAAGGGACCGGAGGAGAGTGCAAATGGGGATCATGACCACCATCTCCGTCATCCAAACCGTTAGCAACCGGACGCCAGACGCCCAACCAGCAATAGCCATGGAAGGGGGCGCAGCCGACCGCAACCACAGTGGGGAGGGGCAGGGGGGAACCCACACCACAGGGAACCACGGGGGGAGGGGGGATACCATGGGGTGGGGNGCCGACCGCAACCACAGTGGGGAGGGGCAGGGGGGAACCCACACCACAGGGAACCACGGGGGGAGGGGGGATACCATGGGGTGGGGGGGGGGGGGGGGGCTAGCGGCGCTGCACTACATGCATATATATATATATATATATAAAAATATATGTGTGTGTATGTATGTATGTATACATGTGCCGATAATTTGTTTCATTATTCGTATTCTTGGTGCATTATTCCTTCTTTGCTTGATTGAATCTGCGCCCTGTTTAGACTACTTGTCTACTACGTATTTTATATGCACGAATGAACGTATGTATGTATTGACATACATACATGCATACACACATACATACATACACACATGCGTAGAGGTGGTTATGCTCGCCTTCCCCTTGCGGATGGTGCCCTTCTCCCCGTGGTACAGACTTCGCTCTAACGAGGTTCTCCCCTGCGCAGAAGCACTGGATGTCGCACGGATCATTGCATGGACACCCTCGCCTGCCTCAACCCGCCGCCTGTGGTTTGCGTGGTGGGTTCTGTTCCGGTTCGCGGTGACGATCCCATCTTCCGATAACGGCGACTGTCACGAGGATCGCGCCTGACTGTGTGACCTCCCTCTCGAAGCTGTTCACTACTACAGTACTGGTACCTGCGATCCTTTGCTGCTTGATTCGGCTCTTCGACAGTGACGTTTCGTCCCAGTTCGTCCCACATTGCTAGGCCGGCGACCTGTTGACTGTAATTCTAAGGGATGCCAATTAATTTTTTTATTTTCTGGGAGGAGTCTGGGGCGCACTTGCAGTCAAGGAATCGCAGGATCCGGGCTACCCCTGATAGCAGCAGATGCAGTCTTCGACCAAGATATCTCGTAGTGCAGATCGAGCGTCGCACGAGGCGACAAGACATGAAGCCATGGGATGTTGCTACGACGACGTGATTTCAGAGGAATTGCTCGAAGGTGGCATGACATATGAGCATCAAAAACCTACTCCCTACATATCATCCGATGCTTTACCAAAATGACAAGAGAGAAGCAACTCAACTTGAAGCCCAGCCACTGCATGAAGGTGAGCTCCACCCACGCGCGGCCATTCACATCCGACACTGCGCTGGGGGACACCTGGATCTTTTGTCCGCGGTGGACCCATCCCCAGGAACGAGCATCTTGCTGGGGTGCTTTCTTGATGAAGACCTTGTCGTAGGTGACCTCGTACCATTCCGCATTCTCGATTTGAATTCGAGGGTGCGGCTCTACAGGCAGGCTGTCATCCTCTGGCGATGTGACAATGCTATGACCGGCTACAGCCCGCGCCACCCTCCAGATCAGCCCCACTTGGGCAGCTTCTGCTGGACAAAGTGCCCGCGACGAGGGAAGCGGTGCTACGCCATGCAGTGCTGCCACGGCCGCCGGGCGGCCCTGCTGGTCCAAACGAGCAATGCGCGCGGAGATGATCGCCTTTCGAAGCTGTTCTGGCGCCATTTGTGCAACCTGCCAGAGGTCTGCGAAGCCACCGCATTGGTCGCAAACAGCGTCCCATGCTTCGGGTTCCAACCCTGCCCAGTCTCTTGCATCCTGGATGTCTTGGAACTGCCGCAGCTTTCCACCTGTCTCCGCTGCCTTTGTCTTCTCACATGTGGGGCCGTTCGGCTTGTATGGCCTTCTTTGCGCTACGCGGGCCGAGTCGCTTGGATCAGGGGGCAGCAGCTGCGTTGGTCGGAGCAGCAGCGGCTGCTCTTGTAAAAGCATATAGCTCGAAAGGCGTGAATATGACAATCGGACTTGATGTGAACTGGCACTAGCTGCACTATTGCTGGTAACAGTGTTGAACGGACCTTATGAAATCCTTGCGTTGCTTGTCGTTACTTGAGACACCCTGGGTTGTGTCGCAATGCACTTCTAATGCTTCTCGCTACTCATCTAGAGTTACCACCCCTGTGACGATGCCTGCAGAGCCTGACTTCGGGCTACTCATTACTCATGTGCGACCGTCTTGAGTTTTGAACCAGTCATGCATACCCACAATACCAAAGCGACTCTGCAAGACCCCAGCTGGAGACGTAATGGAACAGCCACGACTTATTCTGGGCCCGGGCTAACATAGCGGCAACTAACACTGTGGCATGGCTACACCAGAACTGGCATGACGGCCAAAGCTGCGAAGCCGGAAGTGCTCGGCTCGGATCATCAGATCATCTCTAGTCTTCAGCTGTGCTGCTCATGGATGCTATTTGGTCCCCTCACGCGAAGTCCATGGCACGGCGCGCTCGCTACGGATGCCTCTAGCTTAGGCAACGTCTGTTCTGGCGAGAAGTGCCCTGTGTCCGGCCGACATCTAGTGTGGCTAGATAGCCGGAAACCGACTTTGTACTCTGACAGTGTTACGCACTGAACACGGACATCTCAGGCGCCTGCAACAAAGCATAACTATGAACATGATTGAGGCCAGCATTCGGCGACGGACGCGTGACGGCCGAGCCGACAAGATCTACAGCCCCTAGTTGCGGGCTCTTTGGGCCAAAAGCGGGAATGACAAGACAAGTAAAAGGTAGCGTGTCAAATACATTTCGGCTGCCCATCACAGAATGCGGGCCCGTCAGCTCATGAGACCGTAAGAATTTTTAATGATGAACAGTGCAGGATGCACAGGGCCGAAGCCAACATCTTACGTACACACCTCCGTCACGGTGAGTCCCACCTGGCAGGTGTCCTTCGTCCCATTTCTGCAGCCTCGTCTTCCCCGCAATGCAGGCGGCGCGACTTGAGAAGGGGCCACGAGAGCTAAAAGGGGAAGGAAGTAGGCAACACTGTGCCGCATCGTGTCTTTACCATGGACCCTGCAAGCCAGCAGGCATGCCCTGAGCTCAAAGTGAGGGGAGGCTGAGGACGGGAAACGACACCTTCAGGCTGTTCTCGCTGAATGACTTCGACGTCTGATGGAACATCCACCGGATCAATCAGGCCGGTTGGGAGCTGTCGCTGATGCGACCAAGCTGCAGTTCTTGGGAGCCTGCAAGGCCACATGTGATTGCGGGGGTGAAAGGATTCA
This sequence comes from Symbiodinium sp. clade A Y106, assembly GCA_003297005.1. Classification (NCBI taxonomy): domain Eukaryota; class Dinophyceae; order Suessiales; family Symbiodiniaceae; genus Symbiodinium; species Symbiodinium sp. clade A. The sequence continues at coordinate 36,015 of BGNK01003267.1, read as the reverse complement.
GAAACCTGACGACCTCATGTCCAATGTTCGTAAGAAAGATTTGCACGTGCGCAGGTTTGTGGAGGCACCGCAGCAACTGTCTGTAAAACCCCCGAGACCACAGGCAATACCTATCCCTCAGTCAGGCCTGCTGGACATCGCAAGGGCTGCCCAAAGGCAGTGCAAGACTGCCAGGGCCGGAGCAGTTCCCGGGGCCTCTGGCGGCTTTGGCAGACTGTGCAGTCTCTGAGAACGCTACCGTTCGTCCGCGTCCACATTTTGTAGGACGATCGCTCTATGATGTCTTTCGAGTCGTGTGTGCTTGTATATACACGTGTGTACATATATATATATATGTATATATTATATAGGAGAGAGAGAGAGGCTTATAGTTCAGACTTCATATCCCTCTCCAGCTCTCTTTGCTTTGCTTTCAGCATTCGCTTGGGGAATGGAGCACAGGCAGTGCCTGTACCCCACGCCTGTACCCCACGCAATCGAGCACCCCATCACCGATTTTCAGAAAAGTGGCTCGGCTGCATGAGGAAAAAACTAATAGGAGTGCTAACTTTCATTACAGCAGGGATCAACTTGCTTTAATTTGCGGTGCCGCAGGTCTGGTGCCTGCCGCAGGCACGCGACTTTGTTGGTTACATCTGTCGGGTGTGTGCCCCTCTCAGTGGTGTGACTACAGCATCACTCAAGTCACTTTTTGGGTGGCTCGCGGCTTCGGGTTTCCCTGTCGAATTGCAAATGGGCGCTTGCTCTTGTCAAGCTTGATTGTTGGTACTCCGTGGGCTCGGCACGGTGGGAGCTTTCGTGCGCCCTAGTGCCCAATTTCACAGTTGGTCGCGCCCTCGGTGGGCTTCCCGTGTCTGGTCCGCAGGTGTGTTGCCTTGGTGTACCACGTTCTTGTCTGCATCGGCCGAGTGCCTTCACCTTCAGGAAGGTAGTCCAGGTAGATAGCGTAGTAGGGCTCTGTCCACGGGTGTTCACCACCTGGTCATATGCAGCTGCTGCCTTCCTCTGTGTTCTCGGTCCCCCGCTGGACGACGAGGATAGAAGCCTTCTTTGTGGTGTGAGGTACCCAGCTCCAGTGAAAGGATGATTGTGCCACTGAAGGTGAGGGCAATGGGAGCAAACGGCCAAATCCAAAACAAGCAACTAAGCACCAAAGATGATCGTAAACCTGCTCGCCCCTCATTTGTGGCGGGTGCCCTTTGCGGTACACTTTGCTGACAGAATCCCAAACTCAAGGCTGATCCCAGCTCACTCGAACCTCGACCTGCCACTGAACGCTAAAACCTGGTGTCTTCAGCAAATGGCGGGTGCCTCTTGCAGGGCTATCATATTCGCTTCCCGGGGAGTTTGTTATGACTGTTTTGGGATAGTTCAATTCAGAAGGATCGGGAGCACCACTGGGGAGCGATCTTCCCCAAAAGATGCAACTGCGACTGTCTGCTGGGGCCGGGACCAAACCACACCCACAAGACAATGCTTGCACACGCAAACAGTACAACTGCTGCCTTGCATGCTACAGGCAATTACACGTTATACTGTCCTCCGTGCCCGGCTGCTGTTTTGAGTCTGAACCTCATGGTCCTGGATGTTACAAGCTATCCCTCTGTTCGCACACTCGAATGCTTACAAAACCCGTAGTTTCTCTCTCTTTTCTTTCTCTAGAGATCAGCGGAGCTGCATTGTCGAACTGGTGCAGGTTCCTCCGCTTCACCCCGAATTGAGGCTCCGACACCTTACCGCCCCAGTGCTCGAAGTGCCTCCATGTGCGGGGCAGGTCAACGATGGACAACTCAGTTAGACAGCCCAACTACAGCCAACATAGGCCCAGGAAATGATCGCTCCAAAACCCGTCCGGAACGGTTTCTCCACTTTCGGCCATGAAGGCAACGGAAGAGCGCAGCTTTCAGGGAGGGATGCCTCTGGGACTCGGGATCCGGTGGTGGAACCCCCACCTCATCAAGGATGATGTAGTACCTCCAACCACTTTCCAACACGCCAAAAAACGGCGCTTGCATCCTTCGGACTGCTGTGCGGCTCAGGATTTAGGACTGGATGATAGAGTCTAATCCTAGTCCTGGGTTTGGAAGGCAACTTCGCCGCACTCTCCTGCCAGATTTTGATTTTGCTTGCGAGCTGAGAGGTGCCCTTGCTCTCGTGCATGCGACAAACCCTACTCCGGGCACAAGTCTGAATCTTCAGCATCTCGACTGCTAGCGCGTGCTGTTGGGGTTTCTGGTGGATACTTCACATGTGTCATGCTGGACTTATTGCCCGGCTCGCACCACTACGACTGCGCACAGCGGTCACAGTGGAGCGCTCTCCATTCGGTGCCAGTCTTCTGAAGAGTCCACCTGCACCCCGGTGAAACTGTGACCACAGGCCCAACCAGTGGAAGCACTTCCACACAAATCACCTCACGCTTCACTCCTCAATCTTGGGAGCAAGATAGTATTTCAGATGTCCCTTGTCCTCCAGATCATGCGGCCAGTGGCTCAAGCAATGGTCACGACATGGTCACGATGCTGGCATTTCTCCCATGTAACATAAGTGCCAGCTATCTGGACTCCTGGACCTGACACCAACAAAGCCGTAGGACCTACTAATTCAAGCCGAAACCCTGTAACCTGTAGTCCATCGAACGTCCCTTTGCAGAATTTTCTCCGAGTGTGTGCACTCTGCGAATGAAGGCACGGAGTAGTGTCAGAACCGAACCATCATTGACCTGTAGTTCTCGACCCAAAAGCCTTCAGGCGCCGAATTTCCAAACCATGAAGATAATGAAGCTGAACGCTTTCAGCATCTTGGCATGTGGCACCCGAGTGAGTGATTCGAGTAATACCTCGATAAAGACGGCAATTATGTAATCCCAACCAAAACAAATTGAGCACAACCTATCAATCATCGCCCAAGACCACTATTGGCCAAGCCAGACTGAGCCATCCATAGTGCTTCAGACTTCAGTCAGCAAAGACTACGTGCAAGTGCAAGACCTTGAAGACCAAAGCTTGATCGGTCCTCACTCTCCAGGTCGTACTGCACCTGTAGCGGGCTCACTCGAAACTGTGTTTGGGCTGTCATTGACCTTGTGATTCTCTCATATTCTTTCTTTCTTCTGATTGTGCTTTGCTTCAGCTGCTTTCGAGCACTCGGATACGGAGCTCAAGGCTTCACTTCTACTCTACTTCTCTCATGGGGTTCATCAAGATGAGAGTATGCTAAGCTTATTACTCTTCAAATCGTCAAGTGCGACTGTGTTGCCAACAATGGGGCATCCGGGCCAAGCCCGAGCGTCACCGAGCCACACAGTGGTGCTGCCTGGTCGGGCACTAGTTGTGGGAGCATTTTTGCTGTAGTTTCTCAATACCCCGAAGATTTTCGCACTCATCCTATCAATTGCTAATTGCATGTCCAGGGGTGCAGGATTGCAGCCCCCCTCCTCCAAACCGTTTAGAAAAACCAGCCACTCAGTCCTCAACCCCGGCATGGGCCTCTTCGACATCATAAAACATAAATGACCAAGTACATGGGCTCCGATCAGTGGAAACTTACCAGGGGCTCCACGAGATCGAAATTCAAGGAGCATCGCCTTTTTCTATTTGGAAAACAAACCACAATACCACGAAAAGCAATGCCAGTGCTAAGTTAAACACTCTTAGCCGTCGTCCTAACGTGAAATAGCGACCGAACCTGTCGACCGAAGCTCTCTCTCTTGCTCGAGATCTAAGGCAGAGCTCTCTCTCTCTCTCTCCCGGGCATGGGGGCTGGTCACAGCCCCCGGGCAGGGAGTGACAAGCGAGTGTAGGACATTGCAAGGCTAAAGCCATAAAAGATACGACAGCTTATTTGGCATGTCCGTACACTCTCGTGGGAACATGCTAGATTCAGTATTGATTCCCCCGATTTGCACAACGAGCCAAGATGATAATCAGATCTTAGCGAACTACAAACTTCAAAGGCAGTCGGGGAGAAAATACTGATATCAGTTCCCCCATTCAATTCAATCTTTCACAGTTGAACGAGTTGTGAGTTCAAGGAAGGCAGCAATGTTTGCATAAACGGATATAGAAAGGCAATAGGTTAAATGATGTAAAACCAGCTGCAAGTTTCCTCCCCCAGCTACTTCAGTTTAACGGGGCTGTATGTGAGTCGCACGGAACTTATGGCCATCTTTTTATGCACAACAAAGACACAGCACTGAAAGAGACCCTAAAGGGAAAGCATGCGTCCAGAAGGTGAGTATTCCGGCCAAAGTTCAGTGTCGCTCCCCCCGCTCTTTCACAAGGTACTGTTGCGGAGGCTCGTGCGAGTCGTACGAACTTATGGCCTCCTCTTGTATGCAACAAAGACACAGCGATCAACGTAACCCTACAGGGATAACATACGTATACAAGTTGTGTCGGCTGGCCAATGTTCAATGTTATTCCCCTGCACTTTCACGGCAGTTCAAGAGGCAGCACCTGTTTTCATTATATGAAGTAGAAGATATGCTGGACAGGTTTGAAGAGTGCGCACAAAGGCAAGTTGCTCCGAAGTTATGGCGCTGCCGCATGGGTGCAGTCAGAAGCTCTCTCTTCTCCCAGGCATAAGGGGCGAGTAAGGCCCCCCGGGCTCTAAGGCCCGCCCGCCTGAGAGCTTCTCTCTCTCTCTCTCTCTCTTTCTTTCTTTCTCTCTCAATACTGGATTGCGAATGCCTGCTTGCTGCAGTATGTTGTCACAGCGCTGGAAGATGAGGTGCAGCATTCATTGCCCGGTCTGCCTACGGTCACCCCCGCTCTAAACCACAAACCCAACAGGATGCATAAAACGGTGTATCGTTCGTCGTTCAATGGGTCAGATACATTCAGATACACTATGTCACTATGGATCTTCTCGGGCTTGGAGAAGCCGGACTCAGGCCTTAGAGAAGTTCACCAAATATCGCAAGGCGAAGGTTGCATTCACCGGCTCATGGATGGTCAGGCTCACCTTGTCCTGACAGGCTGGAGTGGTTTCACCTTGTTTCTGGACCGGATTCCGCATGGAAACTGGGTCTCTCGAGATATTGCCCGCTCCCACCCTCAGTGTCTCACTCGGACAGACCTCAGGTGAGGTCACAGCCGAGTCCGGCTGGCATACGACGTTTAGTGATTATCAGAAGCGATATCCGTGTCACTCTCGGCTCGAGCAGCAAGCAGCCATAAGCTGCCCGTCCTCGGACTTCTCGCTCTCGCGAGGCTTCAGCAGGACATTCCCACTACCGATGTCGCCCTTCACCTGGAATTTCAGGCCCTCCTTGCTGCCGCTCAGCTGCAGAGTTTCCCCAAACTCCTTGCAAGCCGAGGCAAAGCTAGAAGGGTAGCAAGCAAGCACACGCACCAGGCAAGTGGGACGGACAACTTGTGAACTTTGAGCTGCAACTTTCTGACCCTGTACGGTCACCCCTGGCTGCTGGCGTCCTTCAGGTCGCGGCAGATCTTTTGAAACTCGGAGGAGGGCAGCTTCGCGATGACCTTGTAGTGCCTTGACAGCTCCAGCTCCGTCGTTGGCTCTAGTACATTCTAATCATTCTAGAATTCTCGTACCAAACATACAGCTCCCCATGTTCTCAAGCTCTGAGATGGGCAGCCAAAAGCTTTCAGTGGAAAAGTAGATATGGTGCAGAACAGTTACTGTATCACCCACTTAATGAATCTTGTAACCTGCCAGAAAGCATGTGCTACGAAGACGGTCGCCTGTCTTTACAGGCTTGAAAAGCATTGCATTTCCGCATCTGCCGGGGCTTGGGCTGCTCAGGGATCTCCATGTGCTCACTCTCGATCTGCATGAGCTTCAGTTCGAACTCCGAGATCCGGTCATCCGAACCCTCACACTGGAAGCCCACGACCTCAATCAACTCTCAAGTTCCACTACCACGCAACAGCACGATACGACAACGACGACCCGGGTACTGATGGAATGATGATGGACTAGTGACTAGAACTACTGCTACGACCACATCGACGACAGCAACGACCACCATTGATGCTGCTGCTTGGCTTGTGCCCCTTCTCTGCTTATGCTGCACCTACTCAACTCTTACTCTCACTACGCCGACACGGCCACTACCATTGACCACTTACCACCACCACCACCGCCTCCCTTCCAGAAACTGGTGTAACGCTCCTCCTCCTCCTCCGCCTCCTCGTGCGACAACGACAACAACTACACCTGCTGATTCTCACTAGTGCTTCATTGACCACCGCCGCAACGACGACGACCACTACCGACAGGCAAGCTGCGTCCGAGTCGACCTGGTGGCGGATCTTGAGCGAATCGTTAGGGCTCGTCATCTTCAAGATCTTTGTCAAGGAGTCCACGTTCATCCCCAAGGATGCCTGAGATAACAAGGTGGTATGAGTCAGCAAAGGAACATGTTGTACAGAACAAGTAACATTGGAGTCGAGTCCTACGTGAAGAAGCCCGAAGCCTGTCAAAACAAAACAGCATAAACCATCCGAAGGCTGAAGTGCCGGATAAGGATGCTTGAAACATCATGACACATTCACGCCGACGTCAGCCATTAAAACTTTTGTCGCCAGGCTTTTCTCACAGCCAGTTCCGCAAGTAGAGCGCGCTGCGCCACATGCGCTTCGAGGCCAGAGCCAACAAAAGCCCACGAACACAACAGTGCCGATGGCAGGTGGGTCTGCTCAACACGACTACAGCTCAGGCAAACGTCATGTCGGGCAGGTGAGCTGGGCCGCTGCGCCCTTACTGTACGAACATGTGATGGAGCTGAGCCCACACACCGTCTCAAACACCTGCATGCCACCCAAAAGTGGCTGAAACGGAGAAAACCGCGCACTGTTCAAAGGTACGCGATGAAACCCTTGCCCCTTGCCGCTGCCGTGTTCGGCGGGCGAGCCAAGTCTAAAACGGTTGTCCGCAGAGCATCGGCACCGCAAAGGGTGCCAGTACCTCCTTTGATGTATACAGCTCGCTGTTGGTGACATTTACTATCACTACACCACACACTTCACTGCTGAGATGCTGATTGACATTCATCAGAGCTGAATACATTCTACGGACAATGCCCGTCCTCAGCTTCTCAGACTGCGGACGCTTTGCCTTGGAGCCAACCAGCTCGCAGTCCTTAGCAAACCGGCCCGCGCGGGCAAGGAAGTGTGTGCGAGACAATCCGGCCATCCCGCGACCGACTCACAACAGCCAGGTGTCCGAAAGGAAGAAAGGAGCTGCTCAGCAGATTCACTCCCGTGTGCAGTGTTGGATCAACCGGCTCCGGAAGATGATTCCTCGGATGGCAGTGTCAATGCGTGGGTCCCGCTGCGTCCACTGTGACAGACTCTGCCGAGATTCAGTGGCATAGGCACTGAGTCAGAGCCGTCTGCACCGTCCTTCAAGGACAGTTTGGTGCAAGCGTCTCAGAGCTCCGCTCTCCAGGCTTTACGGAACTCTGGCTACTTTATCACCGAACAGTCCTCATCCTTGCTTTGCGGTGCTTCCTCACTCGACGACAGCACCGAGCTCTCCTCTGCCGTTTCCTCCAGCACAGGAGCCGCATCGGGCGAAGTGAAACTCTTCGGAAGATGCAGTCGGCCACCTCTTCTCGGGAGGAACCGGATGCAGTCTCGTGCATCCACTCCTGCAGAGACACCAGATGAGACCGAGAGACACAAGTCGAAGCACCCAGCTTGTCCTCGTACTCCATTCCTTGGAGCTCGAGCATGGTCTTGAGGCCCTCTTTCAGGCGCTCCAGGTGCAGTGTCTGCAGAGCCAAGGCAAGCCGAGAATCAAGCGACGTAGCTACAGATATGCTCTATGTCCCCACAGCACGGCATGTAACATGCATCTCAAACTTGACTGCCTCCAGCTGCTTGTACTGGTTGTCACACTTCTGTTTCAAGCTCGCGTTCTCCTTCAGGCGCTTGTCAAAATAGAGCTTGAGTTGCTTCTGTTCCGGATTGGACCCGCCTCATGCAAGCGCTTGAAGAGCTTGCCGTAACGGCGCTTCAACTCGTTCTTCTCCTGCACCAGGCCCGGTCCACCATCTACACTTCTACACGAAGTCTGCACGTGCGCTCAACGACTCCAAAAGCATTTACACAATCTACGAGCCTCCACCATCGCACGAATTTGCTCTTTGTGCTTCCCTGCGTTCTCCTCCAAGACGCGGCTCTTGACTGAGAGCCTGGCGACCTTCAGTTCCAACTCCTCCCTTGGCGGCAGCATGCTTCGCTGGAACAAGCATCTGAAGTCCTGCAGCCCTCAGCCTAAACTGGCCCAGTGGCACTCCCGTCCCACGTCCGAGAGAGTCGATTATCCCTATGAAGTGTGTAACTTTGGCCTCCGCTTCGATCCTGGCCCAAGCGCCATACTCAAGAGGGGCGGCTTCACGCCGGGCGCTTCATGACTGATGGTAATACCCGCCTGCGCTCAGTCTCCTCGCGCAGCTTGTCTTGAAGTTCCTTGAGCTGCTCTTCGCGGCGCTCTTGATCGCACTCTTGTCGCACGAGCATCTCCATGCACTGGCGGTGGCCTAGTGCACGGGTCGGGACTGCCATACCTAACAAGTCTTCATCCACCATGCAGGAGAGCTGCCAGAGGTTAGCAGCTCTCCCGTGTACCGATCATCCGATAGAGTCTCTGATTGCAGGCTCAGGCGCGGGACCACCGCCACGACATCGAGTCCTCTGGTTGGGCTGATGCAAGGTGAGCATCTTCCGTGTTTGCCTTGGCGGCTCAAGCGCACTGAAGAGGTATGCAAGAAGGACTCTCAGACCAGGTCCTAGACAAACGCATAGGGCATAGAGACCGTGCTCTCAGCACGCCACTTCTCCTCTTTGATCTTCCGGCTCAACGGGCGACGTCCTCTCCATCACGGACCTCTCATCGATCAGAGAGCCCACCAGATTGCTTGGATGCTTGGCAGACATGCATTCTCCAAACAAGCTAACCAAACTGCGCCCAGGCACTTCAGTTGGAGTTGGAATGCCGTGGTCCGTCTCTAGAGCCGCGCAAGCTGCTGCAAGACGAGAAGGCAATCTAACTCCACAGCTCAAGCTTTCTGTCCATGAAGAAAAGTCTGTCTGCCGCTTCTCTGTGGCAGCCTTTGGCCTTACCGAGCGGCTGATTCTCCCAAAAATAGGCAAGAACTCCAAGCACCATGGGCCTAGGGGAAATAAAGCCCTGAACCTTCAGAATACATCCCCAACGCCCGATGCTTGCGACTGGAGTGCCGGGCGCTCGCACTTGAAGTCTGTGAATGCCGACTCTTTCAGGTTCAAAGAGACCAGGGCGACATGTGAGCTGTCCATCGATTGCACCTGGTTGCTTTTGAAAACTTCAGGGAGTGCATGATCGATACTTGCCTGATGATCTGCTCGATTCTACCTGCTCTGCAAACACCGTCTGCTTATGCTTGTGTTCAGGCGTCGGTTGTCTGTCCTCTCCACCCTAGGCCGCAGGGCCTTGTCTACTTTCATGGAGGTCAGGCAGATTTGGCCCTCAACCCGGCCCAGCCACACCAAGTCACCAAGTTCTATGAAGCCTAGGCTGAACCCAGAAGGGAGAAGCTTCCATTAGATAGATCTCCGGGTGCCTGGCCTAAAGCTCAAAAATAGGACGTGTTACGGACCCGATCCAGAAGCGACAGCGCTGCCAGCAATGGATCTGACAGACGGCGCTAACTGCGCTTCTGCTGGAACTGTTTAAGAGCCGTACCTGGATGCCTCTTTCAGAACAATCAAAGTTGACGTCCTTGCACAAGTCCTGCATTGCAAAGCGACAGCCAGCAGCCAGCGGTCTGATTGCAGCGATTTTGGAAACTTTGCTGGAACTCGGTTCGCCGTTTCTGTGCCTCTACAGTCTACCGCAAGCTTCGAGGTTTGCACATGCCCTGTCCTTCATAGCATCCGCGACCTTCTTGAGAAGCCCGGCATGTGGCAGCTGTGCGACGAGGCTCATGGCAGAAGCCAAAGCTTTCCAAGACACGGCAACCCTGTGACCCCTGGTGGCTACGGACGCGCGATATGCGAAGCTGGTGGTCAAGCCCGTGATGCCCGATTGCTACACCAAGGCTTTTGGAACAGTGCTCTTCAAACAGCTGCTCTGCTGCACTCTGCTCGGCACCTCGCACAAAAGCGAAGCGTGGCAGAATGCTGCCGAATGATGCAGGAGAGCTCGGCAGGAGTGCCCCTGCGAACACGAGACAGCTTCTGCACCGGCTGGACATTGCGAGGTGTGGGCCTCAGGTCGGCCAGGAGGTGCTCAACAGAACCTGTCCAGGGTTTCAATAGCAAACAACATCTTCGACATGGAGCTTCTTGCATCGCGACTTGACAACGACCTCCCTCTTTCTTTCTCCAGGGCTATGGTGGAGGGTTGTTGCCCTCCACCGCGTGCTTGTGCGCCCCCGACGGTTGCTGCCGCAGACACCAACGAAGGCAAGGAAACCAAGGTATAACACAACACATAGCTGCAGCAGAAAGGGTTAAGCCTTCATTGTGGGAATCCTCTCCCTCTCTCTCTCTTTCTTTCTCTGCGGTCTATGAGGCTCGGCTTGCGTTGGGTCAGGAGGGCCGAAGCCCCGCCCACTATCACATGAGCGACACTTCCAGCCACAGCGTAGCACGCACGCATGCACACCCACATTCAGACACATGCGAGGATTGAAGTGGGGGGTCTCTCTCTCTCTCTCTTTCGCCAGGGCTATGGCGAAGAGGAATTTCCCCTCCGCCGCGCGCATTGTGCGCCCCCGACTGTTGCGGGTGCCAATAGAGGAAAACTCACATAAGGCAGAGTGCATTCGAAAGGAGCGATGGGGTTTCCCCCCGTAGGCTCAAAATGAAAACCGTCCTTCGTGCAGGGACGACAGCCCCTTTGGAGTGTCCGGAAAAGAGCTCAGGGTGCCCGTGCGGGGCATTGATAGAAATGGTGGTTGGCTCAGCG
>BGNK01003267.1:0-25062 GCA_003297005.1 Symbiodinium sp. clade A Y106 | reverse complement strand
GGCAAGGGTCAAATCCCCCAACCCCTGGATCGAAAGGAAAACAGCGGTACATGAAAAGTAGAGGTTCAGTGAATTACCCCTCGCCAAACAAAGGGATCAGAAAGGTATGACTTGGACGAATTGGCAAAAATGAAAAGTAACTAAAAGGGAAAAACTTCCCTGTACACGGAAAGCCCCTCACTGCCGCCCTTTTTTGTCTCCTTGCACAGGCCTCACTATCGACGGCCCCTGCTGCACGAGGGTATGAGTGGGTGCCTTCCCCCGGCGTGCGCATGCTTGGTAGCGGCGGATGTCCCCCGGTCGTAGTGTGAAGATCACCTTCTCTGGCTCCTTGCCACTGTCACGATCGTGACGTACCCAATCTCCCCGTTCGAGGTACTGCTCCCCTGGGGTCGTTTCTAAGCCGAAGGGCTCGTAGTTGTGAACGTCCGGAAGGTTCGGGACAGCAGCGGTTCACAAGGGGGTCCGAACTCCCCGAGGTCGCCTTCAAGGACCCTCAGCTGGAAGTCGCGTAGAANTCCGGAAGGTTCGGGACAGCAGCGGTTCACAAGGGGGTCCGAACTCCCCGAGGTCGCCTTCAAGGACCCTCAGCTGGAAGTCGCGTAGAAGTTCGAACTTGCCGGTCAAAACGTATGGCAGCGAGGCACTGCTGAAGCACAAAGCCGGACCACTTGACGGCAAATGCGGCGGGCGTGGACTCAAGCCTTCCCCCGCTCGAAGGATCGTCCACCCGGCGAGTATGCTGCTCCCAACAGCAAACTCACCAGGCCGTCCTCGAGCGCCCCCCGAAGGAAGCGGCGGGTCGACTTGAGCCAAAATGGCTACTCTCTCTCTCTNTCGTCCACCCGGCGAGTATGCTGCTCCCAACAGCAAACTCACCAGGCCGTCCTCGAGCGCCCCCCGAAGGAAGCGGCGGGTCGACTTGAGCCAAAATGGCTACTCTCTCTCTCTCTCTCCGAAGTTGAACACACGAGAGCTACCGGTGCTCCCTCTTCTTGCCTTTCTTCCTTGTTTTGTCTGGCGTAGGAAAAGGAGCCTGTGAGGAAGCAGCCATCCCAGCCGTGCTGGAGCAAGTAGTCTGACAGGGAGATGGTCAACACAAGCCAGTCCATCTGAACCTGGGCAGGGTCAGCTTCAGATTCATGCTGCGAAGTGTTCATTTTACGTACATGCTGTTGTTCATCTTTCAGAGAGGGCCTGAGGTACGGCTTCGCTTAGCCCTTAGGCGGCGGCCGCGGCAGGGAACCCAACATAGTAGAGTGCATCACAACCTCGTGCTGCTTCGAGACTGCTGGACAGAGATGCTAAATGCCAAACACGGAGCATTAGATTTTTCTGGATATTGCACACACAAGCTTTGGGGATGCAGCTGCAAAAGCCTGCAAGCTGCACGATTGCCTGAAGCTGTGTCTGTTGGGGCTCCGGCCTGCAGAGACGTTCGGGACAGGAGGTTTCTCTTGCCTGCAAGGATCACTCGCCGACTCTTTCAAATATCGCAGCTTGAGTGCCAGGCTCTTGCAACCAGTAGAGTGTCGAGCCGGCAGGCCAGGCCTGTGGACAAAGCTGCAGTCGGGCATGCAACGGATGACAGCCTACAGTATGCTCCTTTGGCAACACCGGCAATTGGGGCATGTTGGTCGTCGCGCTCGTTGCGGCCGCATAGTAGGAGTCGTACGAGGAGCAATAATGGCAGCAATGGAAGCTATTTTTACAACTTGCGGCACTGCGTAGCGAGTCAAAGGAGGTGCACCTCTTCCAAACTTTGAAGGAACATGCTCCAGTCCAGGAAAGCAAGCCTGCAGACATTGGGGTGTGTAGGGACAAGCGACAGCTATTGACACAAGTTCCAGATCCCGCACAATCCAGCACTGCTGATGTTCTTCTGCCAACCAGAACTCAGTACTCGATTGGCTTGACCAGCTCAAATGGATCTGGTATTCCTGCTGGCCTAATCACGGCGAATGACGAGTTCTGGTGGCTTTATCTCGCCTGTACGCAGTGTTGTGGCGCACCTCCTCTTTCAAGACTATGGTCTCCGGACTTGCCACTTCCAAACGTCGGGGAGTGGTTTGAATGTCTCAGGGCTTGACCTATGTCTATGCCATACCGATATGTATATATGTGTATGCATGCATGTGTATGTATACATACATTATTTATAGAATATATATATATGTATGTGTGTATCGTGTGCATCAGATGTTATAAGTTATAAAGTTCTCTGTAGACACAGGCTTCGAGTGTACGCATGCATGGAGCATTTAGACAAACCGACCTCCAAATCTCTCCCCCCACTTGGGAGTGCTGCAGCGAGGAGGCGCGTGCTGCAGAAGAGAAGGTGGCCTCAGAGAACCATGGCACTCCAGCAAGCAAAAAACTGCTTGAATGAATTCTTCTAGGTGCAGAGTCGCGTCAGGGAACTCGGGACAACATCGTGCTCTCTTTGTCTTACTTGTGTCAAAGACCCTGCGAGGCCTTCCCCAAGCCGAGTGGGTTCCTCGACGTGCCCGAAGGCTTTCAACCAAGCATGAGGACGACATCAACCCTGTGCAGCCTGCTGCTCAAATCTACCCCGCGGGTTGTACAGGCCTTCCGACCTTGCGTTCAAGGTCACCCCACCCAGGGCGTCGCAACAGGCACAGTCATGAAACCATGCGAGCTCAAAAGAGTTAAACATGTAAATGTGGCAGGAGGGTACTCGGCACAAAAACAAAAACGCTCAGGACTCCGATCAATGTGAGCAGAGCTGCGATGTCGTTGAGGGGGCGGGCACCGGCCAGTGGCTGCCAAAATGGCCTGGGACATGCTCTGCCCTTCTCCTCTAGAAAAGTCAGAAGCGTGCTTGTTCTGCCATGGCTGGAGGAAGCTGTTGCCACCTGCATGGCGGGTGGGGGTTTACGCTAGCCCAATAGGTGGGAGGAATGCCTCATGGCCCATGGTATACCTGCAATGATGCTTGTGTGGCTTGAAGGTCTCGCGCAGCAAGAGCAAAGCAATGTGGGAGGCCTGCTCCAAGCTCCACCACGATGTCCTTTTGCCAAGTTCAACCTCTGCTGAGATGTGCTGAGTTGTTCGGCCAACATCATGTTGCGGCGAAGCTGTGCATAGTTGAACTTATTCTGCGGCCGCTCTGGATTCTCGCAGATCTGCTGCCCCGACTGCTTGCAATAAATTAAGGCGAACAGCGAAAGCTTTTCCAGAAGATCACGCTGGTCGCAAAGGCCGCGCAGCGAACCTGAGCTTCTCGCTTGGAATGCAAAACTCCGTGGCCACCCCCTTTGTAACATGGTCGCGGTCCCCGCCGAATCCGGACTCTCCGGTATTAAAACCCGATACCCGGTAAGTACCAACAGCAATCGTGACAATTACGACGGGGAAGAATGATGATACCGCTGGTGGTGGTCATGCCTGTGAGATGTCAAGATCACCTGAGACATCACGTGCCGTTTGCCTGAGCGGTGATGCCGTCGCCAGCTAAGGTCTCAACGCCAAGCGAACTCCAGCCGCGGCGAGGCAGGCGGTGCCTGGCCATGTTCAGTCTCTCGCCGGCAATCGAACGAGGGGTCCCTACCTGCCCGGTACAAAAACGACTGAGTGCTACGGTGAGCGAGCGGTATATTTCGGCTTAGGACTCTTCAGCTGCAATCGGAACACCTGACTTGTTACAGTGCCTCATCGAAGTGGTGAGAGGTACCATACCAGCCTCGAGTCGCATGTGCCAAAAATGAGAACAGCCCGTTGGTTTACAGGTGTTTATGCACACCGCGCGACTTTCCAACTCGCAAAGCCGAGCAACAAGCCGACAGTGTCTGGCTGGTGGACCTGGGAGGCATGCTGATCAGCTCTGCAAACCCCTAACTCTAACACATCCTACAAGAGCCAGGTACTTTGCAGCCAAGCTTCCAAAGCAGTGACCTTGGATGTGGCATTGCGCACTTCAACAGAACGAGGAAACCGCCATGTCCGGCCCAGCGTCCCCTTCCTTTCAAGCATTCACAAACCCGACATATTCCGCCCTTTTTGTGTCAAAGCCGAGGCACACGATCTCTGCAGCCTCAAGGCACAGCTCGGCCAAAACCTCTGAGGCCTCGCTGAGGGCCACCCAGAGCTCGCGAAAGCCTTAAGGAGGCTTGGAAGAAGCTTAGGGCTTTTAAGGGCTTCGACCATAGCAAATTCAGTCACAAGATTGGGAGCCACCATAATGGTCACCGCAAGCAATCATGACTCTGGTTTGGGCTCTCGCAACTGTTGGGGATGCGTCGGGCTTACAGTCTAGTTGTTGAGTGTTTCGGTTGAGTCGATGAGGCCAGTGTTTGGTGTTGAGTGGCTGAGGCCTTTGAGAGTTTACATGGCTTGCCGCTTGCCCTTTAGGCTCGATCTTCATAGCCTCAACACTCGGCGAACTGAGTTAGGCCTCTGCCGAGGATCGATTCGGAAGTTCAAATGTCGTGTGAGAGAATGGTGGGTTGATCGAAAACATGGTTTGCGGTCCATTTCAAGAGGTTTCCTTTCCTGAATGCTTGGCTCATCTTTCGCAACTCGGACCTTGCCGAGTAAAGGTTTACTCTTAGGGGTCGGACACCACGCGTCCAAACGCTGTCACTGTGAGGGTCATACGTCACAGATGACCACAGGACATCTTCAAAGCACGCTTTCAAATCTCTTGCTCTCCTTCATGTAGGCTTGAGGAGGGAATGAGCCCGAAAACCCTGACATGCATGGCCGCCCAAGTCACACCTCCTTTTGCCAAGAACGTGATTTAGCATTTTAGGGCATGCCAGCCACGCAGGCTTTTGTAGGTACCACAACAACAACTGAATGGTGCATGCCTACGTGTGCCCAGAAATGTCTGATTTCGCGAAACCAGCAGCTTGCATCCAGCTCTTCTCGACCTGTCAAGAGCTGCACCCGACACCGAGCCGATAGCAGAACTGGCCCTACTCTCTCCGTTCGAAGGGTTCTCCATGGTCGTCGTTCTGAACATGAAGCCGTGAAGTCGTCTGGTGAAATCTGTTACGATACGCTAAGTTAATTAAGCTACCTGCATCCCGGCAGCCGAGAATAGCTCTCACAAATGCCAGAGAACAAGAAACCCATAGAGCATTAAAGTCTCAAAGTTAGAAACAAGAAACCGACACACTCTGTTCAACATAACGTGTCGGCCTTCGAGGAAGCCGACCGCCTGGTCCATCCAGCGAAGCAAGCCAGGTGTAAGGCTGCGAGCGCGATACCTCGCCATGTCATGTGTCACGTCTTGTGCGAATCTACTCGGACTGGTCAGATGATGTTCTTGCTTCGTAAGTTGGTCGGCGTGAAACTTCACACGGATGATGGCACATGTGGACTGTGGACCACGGGAACACATCGCCACGCAGGTTCATGATGAGTTGACCAACAACATGCTATACTGGCCGTGTGGTCCGCAGCTATGCGACCACACACATGCACATAGCCTGTGATTTCGCCACCACAGGTGCCTACGAGGACCAGTAAAGTCTGTGTCAACATGCAAGCACCTCTTCGAGGATGCGCCCCCATCTCGGGGCTCGTGGGCCACGGCACGTGCTCGCCACTGCAGCTGCTTTTGCCGCGTCGGCTGCCACCACACTTGGCCGAAGCTCGGTGTGGTAGGCCAACAAATACAACGCTTGACACGCGTGTTCAACGACGTCCTCTTGGGCCTGGTGTTCCATGATGGCTTTCACCATGGATTCGGTGCCACCGCACTGTACAATCTGGTGGCGGTTTTCGTCATTGACTGCTAGGTTGAGCAAGACTGCACATACTCCACCCAGCACATCCGGATTTGCCAAGTTCTTGGCCAGGACTGACGCAACACGGCGGACACCTCCTGCTGCCGTGGCCCTGTCGACTGCCTTCATGTGGAAGGTCAAATTCCATAGAGCATCTATTACAGGGCGCAGCATCGCCCCATCTGCATCCTCGTGAGTCTCTAACACTTTCAAAATCAATTCAACACCTCCCAACTCAACAACCTGCGACTGGTGACTCACATCTGTGAACGTCAGATTCTCGAGTGAGCTGCACACCTGTGAGCAAATGGCCAGGTTGGAGATATGCTTCTCCATAAGGTTAACCAATGAAGCGATGTGGTTTCCGTCATGGCTCTTGACAGCAAGAACGGCCAGAGCTTCTCGAGCTGGTGCCTCGCTCGACCCCGCTGACATTGTGGCCTGCTGAGGTGTCACGTGCAGCTCTGCCAGCTGCGCCTCGGCAATCGCAGCCCGTCTGTTGGCCTCTTGCAGGCCTGCTTGAAGCTCTGCAAGTTGGGCCTCAGCACTTAGAGCTCGCCATTCTGCTTGCTGCAATTTGGCTTGCAGGTCTGCAACCTGGGCGGATGTTGCGGCATCTGCCTCTTCGGCCGTTTGCACATCAGGCGCATCCTCCGCATCATCTGCACTTGCAAGAAGCTGTGATTCAGGCGCATCCTCAGCCCTTTGCGCATCATCTGCACTTGCCAGAAGCTGTGATTCAGGCGCATCCTCAGCCTTTTGCGCATCATCTGCACTTGCAAGAATTTGTGCTTCGGGCGCATCCTCAGCCTTTTGCGCATCATCTGCACTCGCAAGAAGCTGTGANAGAAGCTGTGATTCAGGCGCATCCTCAGCCTTTTGCGCATCATCTGCACTTGCAAGAATTTGTGCTTCGGGCGCATCCTCAGCCTTTTGCGCATCATCTGCACTCGCAAGAAGCTGTGATTCAGGCGTATCGAGGAGCTGTGATGTAGGCGCATCCTCAGCCTTTTGCGCATCATCTGCACTTGCAAGAAGCTGTGATTCAGGCGCATCTTCAGCCTTTTGCGCATCATCTGCACTTGCAAGAATTTGTGCTTTGGGCGCATCCTCAGCCTTTTGCGCATCATCTGCACTCGCAAGAAGCTGTGATTCAGGCGTATCGAGCAGCTGTGATTTAAGCGCATCCTCAGCCTTTTGCGCATCATCTGCACTTGCAAGAAGCTGTGATTCAGGCGCATCCTCAGCCTTTTGCGCATCATCTGCACTTGCAAGAATTTGTGCTTCGGGCGCATCCTCAGCCTTTTGCGCATCATCTGCACNATCATCTGCACTTGCAAGAAGCTGTGATTCAGGCGCATCCTCAGCCTTTTGCGCATCATCTGCACTTGCAAGAATTTGTGCTTCGGGCGCATCCTCAGCCTTTTGCGCATCATCTGCACACGCAAGAAGCTGTGAATCAGGCGTATCGAGGAGCTGTGATTTAAGCGCATCCTCAGCCTTTTGCGCATCATCTGCACTTGCAAGAAGCTGTGATTCAGGCGCATCCTCAGCCTTTTGCGCATCGTCTGCACTCCTAACCGGCTGTGGCCCAGCAGCCTCCATTTCACGTGATTCTGGGAGACCTGCATCCTGCTGAGCTTCGCCTTCCTCGTCGAGCTTTCCTTCCCTTTTTCCGCCTGCTCCGCCTCCCTCGGGATCTGCAACGGCCGGAGCTTGGCTGCGAGGCGTAGCAAAGGGTGTTTTCACATGCGCAAAAGATTTGGCCGGTGGCGTCTTCTTCGCTTTAGGTCTCTCCTGGCGCCTGGTGCTCTCCTTGCTGCCTGCAGTGATGGATTTGGGTGCGAAGGGATTCACCGGACGTGCAACCGGTGCGCCGAATCCCTCGGAAGCTGCTGCTGATGCTGCCGGGACACCTCCGTCCTCTGCGCCTGCATCGGTGGGGGGAGGAGACTCTTCGAAGGATGCTGGCGTGGGGCACATCACCACAGGGGGTGCCATTTGCTTGCCGGCACCGCCAAACAAATTGCCATGAAGTTTTGGAGGAGCCATCATGTTTTCCAAGGCAGATGCCTCCTTTGTGGCCCCTTCCTTCTTCTCGGCCTGCTTCATCATAGACGGGGGTGGAGGCAATGCCACCTCCTCCTCCTCCAGGTGCTCCTGGCCTCTTTCGCGCCACCTCCCCTTCTGTTTGTCGAAATACATCTTGCTCGGCTCATCCGGCAGCCGCACTCTGTGAACGCGTGGCTCACTCGGATCGCTCTTCTTGAACAACCGCCAAAGCATGGTAAATGCCGGAAGAGCACAAATGGGGACACACCAGCCACCTTGACTTGAGCCGTGCTTATTTCTGCCATGCTGTCTCTGCAAACTTATGCAATACACATGGGAGGTTCTCATGTGCCCGTCAATTGCGACAACGTCACTCGTTCCTTCATCCAGTCCGAAGGGCTCGATGCCGGCAGACCCATCGGGCTGCGGATTCAGCACCTGCCACACAACCTGCCGCCAGCCGATCTCTTGCGCAAAGGGTTGTGCTGATTCTCGCTATGGTGACTTTTGCCGTCACGATTCGAGGAAATGTCGGCTGTTCTGCGGTGGACGCGCCTCTTCGACAACGATGCGGCAGCCGCAGCCGTCTGTGAGGCACTTGGTCGACCTCTTACAGAAAAATGCTTGATACTGCACGCTGTATGCAGTGATGTGCCAGGTGCCAGCCGACCCCTAACATCTGAAGCATCACCGCAAGTCGCAGGAAGCATCATCCATTTGGTATCTATGCTCCTGACAGGCGGCTCGTTCTCTACCGGAAGTGCCAGCAGATCTTGACAGGAGCTCGTGTCTTTGACGGCTACCTCGGAAAGCACTGTTCGCTTCCAGCTGTAGGTTTCAAAGGTTGGGGCCCAAGCTCAGCAAAACACCACTTCGTGCAGGATGTTTGTCCTTCCAAGAAGCTGCCTACCCTCCAACCCCTACACAGAATTCTATCTGACCGAGCAGCACCGTATCCGATCAGCAGTGGCACCTGAAATAAGTCAGAACAGGTCTCGACTGAGATCGTGCTTTCTGTTGCTACCATCCCTTCACGACATGTCTCTACCCTGGGACTAAAAACGCCAGAGCACCCATTGCAGGAGTGCTGGCAGGTGCATGTGCAGCACTCCGGCCGACGCACATGGCAAGGAGTAAAAGAGGGTGCTAGCAATCCACTGTAGATTTGGGGGTTTCCGAAAATAGGGGACCCTAATATAGTACCCTAAATAGTAGGATCCTTATTAGAAGGACCCCCAAAATAAGGTACCCCCTATTTTCGGAAACTCCCATTTGCCAGTGTTGCCAGGATCCCAGGGGTCCGGCCTGCGACCTGTGGCCTCACAAAGCCCCTAGGACTCTAGGGATCAAGCTGCGGGGGTTGAAATTTCATTGGCTCAGGGGGCTCGGCCCGCTCGATGAGGGGATCCGGAGGTTTGGGCAGCCAACCCTAGATGCTACGCTTGAACACAACCAAGTGTTGGGCGGATGGCTTTGCAGAACACCTGTCGCATGGTCAGCTATTGCACCCGTCAGACACAGAAGCTTGATCTCTTGTGTGGCAGGCCAAAGAGGTTCGCTCGGCTAGCAACCACGTGCACCCTTTTCAAGCCCATTGATCCGTGCATGCTGACGAGGATGCACACTGCAAGCCGGGATGTGCGCTCAAAGATCCGGGATGGTCCGGGCTGTTGGCTAGTGTTTGTTGGGTCGAAGCCAACAAACGCACAGTGTTTGCATCCTGGTCTCTGACGAAAGCCGGGAGGTGCGATGCAGCTCCACGGCTCCACGATTGCAGCTACCATCCTAAGCACCTACTGCCGCGCACCGTGTTGTTCAGCCGCTTGCAATTCATCAAAGATGTTTACATAATATGGACTCCTTCATGCCTTTCTTTGCTTACATTCCCACGAGGTGTTGGATGCGTCGTGACCTCCATGCACCGAAATCTCCTCCTCCACCTCCTGCAGAAAGCACATGTCGCCAAGGCTGTTAAGGCATGTCTGCAGACGAAGGACGGCAAAGAATAAGCCACCGCTGCTAAGCTTCGTACCACCAGGATAACTAATCTGAATCGTCTGCCAAATCAATGCTGAAACCTTGACAGCCTAACTTACTCAGCTGTAGGGCCCGCCTCCTGGACTAAGGCTCTGGAATGCTCCGGCAGCGACAGCTGTGCTTGCCAAACTTTGGTGAGCCTCAGTTCTTCTTCCTCCACATCTTACACGTCTGCAAACCGGACCACAGCTTCAGAGTTTCGGCGAAGCGTGGCAGGTGGCAGGCACATCTTCCTCCCCTTGACCTACATTGTTGCTTGCTATTAACAACCACACGACTATAGCGAGTATAGTGATAGTGGTCTCGGCAAGGACTGCAAGAGGCTGTTGCTTCGCGCGGAACTGCTGTCCGAGTTAGTGGCATGCAGCTCTGCGGCCGCTGTAGCTCTGAATCTTTACAAGATTGCAGGAGCCGGTCTAAAGCGAATTTCTAAGCACAGCCGTTGCTGTCCGAAAGATGATGCTAGACCACAGATACCGACACCCGGCCTGTCAGAGCTTGAAAGCTGAGGCAGGCCTGGTGTGGAAGCTTCTGATCCTGCTCATAAGCCGACGGGAAAAGCATGCAGCTGTAGGCGGGACCCCAATACAAACCGCCGACGTTAAACGATAACTTGGCGTCTTGGATCTTAACAGACGGATGGGGGCCCATAACCGAAACCCCCGGATTCAAGGCCCAGCCTTTTGCAGGGCGGTTCAATCCGGGACAAGGGTGTAGGGACCTCTTTTCAGGACAGCCTTGCGTGGACGCCGCGGACACCAAGAATCGAACAGTCAAAGCAGTTGAACTTAAGGAGTGATTGCTGACTTCAGGATGCCCATACCCGGGGCATTATCGGTTCTCTGAGGCTCCGTGGCTTCATGAAACCAAAGATCGGCCCCATACAGGGCGAAGCAACGAATTCACAAGCTGCGAGCCGCGAGCTTCGCAAAGTTGCCATACATTGCGACCAACTCCTCGTAGGTGCCGGACTCAAGAAGTCGGCCGCTGGAGAAAACAAAGATTTTGTCTGAGTCCTGGATGGTAGAGAGGCGGTGAGCCACGGTGATGGTCGTCTTGCCTACTCGAGCTTCTTGCATGGCCTTCTGCACCAGGTTCTCTGACACAGAGTCCAACGCTGAGGTCGCCTCGTCCAGGAGCATGAACTGAGGCTTTCGAAGTAGGGCTCTCGCGATGGCGCAGCGCTGCTTCTGACCGCCAGAAAGCTTCTCCCCTCGGAGACCGACTCGATCGCTCCACTGCACGGCACCTGAGAAGATGTAGTCCATGTTTGCAGCCTTGGCTGCATCTTGGACCTCTTCATCTGTTGCTTCTGGATAGCCATACTTCACGTTCGCTTCCAGAGACATATCGAAAAGAACCGGCTCCTGACCGACGATGCCCAACTGCTGGCGCCACCATGCCACCTAAGCTGAACGTACACGTGACATGAACGGTTGCGGCATGCTGTGTACTGTGCGTGGAGCCGCGTCGTGACCAGGGCTGCGTAAACGAAGGAGTGTGTGTGATGTTCCACCTCATCTTACTGCTCTCTTCCCTCAAAATATATGTGTTGCCCTCTTTGCTTTAAGAAGTGGTCGTGATGTCTCAAAAACCTGAACTATGGGTCTCTATGGTCTTCTCATAATCTTGCAAGCGCCTGCCAGGTGTTCCCACTCAAAGCTTGTCAGTGTGTGTCGCCGGTTCCCATGATGCACATGCGGCCCAAATGACTGGGCCGCGTGACCAAAACTTAGGAAGGCTGTAGTTGACAAAAATGTATTGAATTTCTCAGGGCCCTGGAGGCCTGGAGGGGCAACTGAGTATGCGACGTTGAGTTGACGCAAGTCCTGGCCGCCCACGAGGATGGCACCCGCTTGGGGATCGTAGAAGCGCTGTAGGAGCTGAATCACTGTGGACTTGCCGCTGCCGGAGAAGCCGACAAGGGCTACCGACTGGCCCTTCTCGATGGTAAAGCTTAACTTCTTGAGCACCCGAACCTCTGGTCGGTGGGGATACCAGAAGTTTACATTCTGGAACTCGATGGAGCCATCTCCGAAGGTCTCAATCTGTCCCGTCGGCTGTGTAGCATCGATCTGGGACACCTGGTCAACGAGGCGGAAGACCTCCATGGCAGCATAATATCCTGATGCCGACTCCGGGATGAACTGAACTATGGAGCTCACCGATGCAACGCCGAATACCACACAGAAGAGCGTAAGGAGCACCTGGTGTGCGTCGAAGTGCCAGAACTGGATGCACACGGCACTGATCCAAAAGCCCGCCAGGTAGATGACCTGGCCGCAAACTCAGCTTACAGGCCCCCTCAGCTTATCCTCTCCTACAGCCCCCCATATGGCACGTCACTTAAGATTGCCTCAAAAGTGACATGCAAAGCCCTAGCCATTACCTGAATCAGCGCCAGGTTCAGGCCGACGGAAAGGCCCAACTTCCAAGACTTTGCAGCGTTGGACTGCAAGACGTAATGCATGGATTCTTTGAGAATGCTGAGAGTATGCTCTTCTGCCCCCAGGGCCCTGACGGTGCCTCAGGTTTCCAATGCTTTCGGGGCTTTGATCAAGAGGGCTAGGGGTTCTCTCAGTAAGTTCGACTCTCTCCTCCTCACACGAGGTCCAGGCTTTTGGACAACTGTTCAAGCTACCACAACCACGACTGTAACTTATCAATCGACAGACTGAGAAGTTGCACCTCAACTTGCTGAACCTTTCAAGGTGCGGATTGAAGTTGCGGCCTCTGCGGTGAACTTTCCAGCCGTGGCATAGGCGCTTTCCACTTTCGGGTCCACGCGCGCGGCACAACTGGCCACTTTGAAGCCAATGTAGCCACAAATGGGCAGCAGACCTACTAGTATCATCATGTCTTATGCTTGCATTGTGGGGGCTGCGTCTTGTTGAGTCTTTTTGTTCGTGCGCTCTGCGCATACGGGCGGTCGATCTCAACCTTGGGATGCGGCGGCTTTCGGAGAAGGCATGGCTGTAAACCCTAGCACCTCTTTGGAGCCCACCACCCCTCCCCCCACCCCGCCTAAAAGGACCACGGCCAAAATCCACGAACCAAAGAAACTGAAGCCGATGCTGAGGATGCAGGTGAAAATGGCACCGGCGGAGTTTCCCAGCTGGATGCCGAGCATCTGCCCCACACGATTCCTGGGGGACCCCAGGCATTGGTTTGGTCTCGATCGTCTTTACCCCGAAAAAAAATATTTTACTTCGAACATCTCCACCCTACCAGGTAGTCTCATGGTAGTCTGTGGGGTTGGGCACTCCAGGTAGCCTCACGGTAGTCTGTGGGGTTGGGCACTCACGATAGTCTGTGAAGTTGGGCACTCCGGGCAGTCTNCCCTACCAGGTAGTCTCATGGTAGTCTGTGGGGTTGGGCACTCCAGGTAGCCTCACGGTAGTCTGTGGGGTTGGGCACTCACGATAGTCTGTGAAGTTGGGCACTCCGGGCAGTCTCACAGTAGTCTGTGAAGTTGGGCATTGCAGCAAGTCTCACGGCAGTCTGTGGGGTTGGGCACTCCAGGGAGTCTCGCGGTAGTCTGTTCAGATTGGGCACTCCAAGGAGTCTCACGTCTGTGGGGTTGGGCACTCCAGGGAGTCTCACGGTAGTCTGTTGAGATTGGGCACTCCAGGGAGTGTCACGGTAGTGTGTTGGGATTGGGCACTCCAGGGAGTCTCACAGTAGTCTGTGGGGTTGGGCACTCCAGGGAGTCTCGCGGTAGTCTGTGGGGTTGGGCACTCCAGGGAGTCTCGCGGTAGTCTGTTGGGATTGGGCACTCCAGGGAGTCTCACAGTAGTCTGTGGGGTTGGGCACTCGCGGTAGTCTGTTGGGATTAGGCACTCCAGGGAGTCTCACAGTAGTCTGTGGGGTTGGGCACTCCAGGGAGTCTCACGGTAGTCTGTTGGGATTAGGCACTCCAGGGAGTCTCACGGTAGTCTGTGGGGTTGGGCACTCCAGGAGGTAGTCTCAGCGGGCGAGGAGTAATAGCTGACTTTAAAATCTAACAACCCCACACCGAGGGTGGGGAACNACTCCAGGGAGTCTCACGGTAGTCTGTGGGGTTGGGCACTCCAGGAGGTAGTCTCAGCGGGCGAGGAGTAATAGCTGACTTTAAAATCTAACAACCCCACACCGAGGGTGGGGAACAAACATTATAGTTAGAAAGGTGGGGAAAGATGCGAGATCAGAACCACTGCCATCGGTAGCATCATCATCATCATCATCATCATCAACATCATCATCATCAGCATCCTCACTATCATTACCATGATTACCATCCCTGCACCATCATCATCACATTCAGTGTGCCGTTGGCAACAATAAGCTACCCCAAGTTGTGGCTATTGAGGCTCTACAAACGCACGACACCCTCCCGCTTCGGGATGACAAGCAGGAAACAATCACCTATTGCTAGTGGTCGACGTCACTCAGTATCATCACCTTCGGCCTCCGGTAAAATGATGTGACCTCGAGCTAGGACCGGGCGGAGTCATTACACAACTGCAGCCCAGGATCATGTGTCTTTCCAGGGACACCAGAATGCTAGCTGTCTGGTTCTCCGGCGCATCGAAGAAGGCCATGTCCATGCGGATGGTGCTGGCAAAAGCTGCTTTGCGCAGAATCAAGCAGAGGGACTCTTGCAAGTAGGTGAACAGCGAGTTCTGGCAAAGGACCGCCACCCCAGAGCCCAAGCCAACCAGCACCAGGCACAAACACGCCTCATCCAGCTTGTGAAGGTCAATGCCCTCCGTATCAAATAGTGCGACGATGCCGGCGTTGAAAAACACGGCTTGGAAGGGAAAAGCAGCTGCCTGGATCACGACGATCAGAAAGGCAAGCGGCCAAATCCACCTAGGCGCCGGCAAACTGGTTTGCGATAACTTCGTACGCAATGCTACTTCGAATGTTTAACGAGGGCATTGCTGGTGTCCTGGTGAAGTTGCCTGGTGAACTCGCAGATGCTTTGCTCTGTACAGGCTGGTAGCACCACAGCAGCAGCACTACGTCATGGCAGTATCTGCGGCATTGTAATAATATTGCAATGCAAAGTTGCTGATTCTACTCGTCTAGTCTACTCCATTTCACTTTTCCGTCCTTGGGAGTCTGTGCTGGCAAGGTACCAGTAGTTTCTGAGTCCTGGCAAGTCCCTTAATTCATTCCTCTGGATGCACCCTGGCAGTTGGCTGCCATGACCGACAGACAGGGATTTGCAGAGATCGGGTGTCATCACAGTGTGAAAGGCGGAGGCAGGGGAAACGATGGGAAAGCCGATCGCTAAAAAGCAAACCACTGCTGCCAGCAATGTCTAGGCGCCAGTAGATCTTCATCAAATTCACAAGGCGGCACCAAATGGCAGAGCGATAATTCGAAGGATCCTGCGGCATTTAATGGATTCATGCATGCGGGTCTTGCAGCCATCCCGACAAAAAGGGCACCAACAACCAAGCTAGCACCAAGAATCTCAGACCTCCACAACTCAAAAGCTCACCCATGGCCTTGCCATTCCCATCCAAGGCGAGAGCCGTCTCAAGGAAGCTCATCGCACTTCCACTTCTCCGGGCAGGCTTCTGCATTCCTGCCTAGCCAGCAGAGAAAAATCTCATACAGGTTTGTTTGTGCTAAGTTCACTTCTTTTCCGGCCTCGTTGGTTCCTTCAGGAGGAGGGACGAAGACGTCGTTGGGGTTCTCCTCCTCCTTGTCCTTGTCGTCCCGGGTTGCTTGCTGTAGCTTGGCCATGCTGTAGTACTCGCCTCGCAGCTCCAGAAGGGCTTCATGGGAGCCCTGTTCACAACAACGTCCATCTTTGAGGACGTAGATGGCGTCGGAGCCCTTAATGGTCGTAAGACGGTGGGCAATGGAGATGGTGGTGACGCTACTTCCAAGGGCTGTGCCCAGGGAGTCCAGGGTCGCCTGCACCATGCGCTCCGACTCGTTGTCGAGGGCAGATGTGGCTTCATCAAGCAGCAAGATCTGGGGGCTCTTCGCTAGAGCTCGTGCAATGGCAAGCCGTTGCCGCTGGCCACCAGACAGAAGCCCACCACCAGAGCCCACGAATGTGTCGAACTGTTCTGGAAGCTGAATCAAAGTGTCATAAATTTGGGCTGCCTTAGCTGCCTCCATGGCCTGCTCGTCGCTGATGGAATCGTCGCCGGCTTTGAGATTCTTCATGGCAGTCGTCGCGAAAAGGACAGGCTCTTGGCCGACGTACCCGATGAGCTTCCGCCATGCTTTGGCCGGCACCTGGGATCTAAGTCGTCGGACATCAGCATCACAACAAGGGTTCGATGACAATGAGTGGGTTCAATGATTACTGCGGGAGCTACAGTACGCCTCGGGCTGTGATACAAAGTCAGTCGACGAGTTTTGATTCCGCTCTGCAGCAACAGTGATGGAACTTGGGACTATAAGGACTGAACCCTTGGCGTGTTCACATCTTCTTAGGCAACAGGCAGCTAGCATGATTGCTCGCGCGCACCATTGCGCGTGAAATCCCTCATTTTCCGTGTTTTCCGAGGTTTGGCGCCTGGCTGAGGTGTATCCCGTTCACGAGGACCTCACCCTCACATGGGTCGTAGAAGCGCTCCAAAAGCTGGATCGTCGTGCTCTTTCCACAACCACTTTCCCCAGCAAAAGCGATCTTTTGACCTTTCTCCACACGGAAGCTGAACTTCTGTAGCACCCACTTATCTGGCCTGGTCGGGTAGCGGAAGCTGACACTCCGGAACTCGATCGTGTCCACGGTTCTAAGCTGCACCGGAAGTTCCTCCTTCGTGTAGAGCGGGCGTTCGATGACCCGTGCAGTTGCCATAACCTGAGGGCACGCTCTGACTGCGGCTGCCGGCCACCCGACTGCAATATACAGAACATGCCACAAACAAGAACCTGCTCTTTAATCCAGATATTGAGCACCCGCGAGCATGCGTTTTTTTCATGTGCACAGTTCTGCACCTATGTACTTGTGGAGACTGTATGTGGAGTTGATGACTCGTGCAGATGATACGAGAACGAAACACGAAAACAAGACCCCAAACTTGAGACACGCCTGATCCTTCCAGCAAGAACGAAGGTCATGGTGCACTACTTGTAGTGGCCCCCACCTGCTTCATGGATTTGGCAGACACCACGGCTTTGGCCATCATGGGGGCAAAGCCGCTGAAGGAGCTCAGCCCAGTGACCCCAACTAACATGGCGATCATGACGGTGACGACCTGGCTTGGCTGATAGTGAAAACTCTCGTTTGCGAGTAGGACGTGACCACCGAACCAGAGGGCCAAACCATACACCCAGGCGTAGAAGAAGTTGAGACCGCCCCAGGCGACCCCGATCTTGGCTCCGGAACGAACACCGCCAATCTTTGCAGACAGAAGCTCCTTTTCGAAACGTCCCAACTCCGTACCCTCGCCACCGAAGGCCGCGACGGTGCGGATGGCCATCAGCGACTCCTCTGCAACCGCAGAGGCCCGGGCGAAGTCTCTCTGCTGGTCGACCGTCTGCCTCTCGACCTCCTTACCCAAGCGGTGCGCAAGACACATGAGCACCGGAATCGTTGCACTCACCACGAGTGCCAACTGCCAGCCCGTGACAAAGGCCAAGGCCAAACCCCCGATGAGCTGCGCAAGGCTCGCGATGAGGTATCCGAGTGCTGTGGACATGAAGCTGTAAACGTTTCCAATATCGGTCTCCAGCTTGGCCGCAACTCCCGCTGGCTCGTGCTCATCGTACCACGAGACATCCAGGGAAAGCAAAGTTCCCATGAAACTGGCGTGCCAACGGTTGCACTGCTTGGCAGCAGCCCAGGACAGGCAAGTTTGCCAAGCGAAAGCCAGCAGAAATTGGACGACTGCAAGCACCATGATTTTGTAGAGGGTTGGAGCCATCTGGCCTAGCATGTGCTCCTCGTCAGCATCAGCAGCAGTCAAGGTGGTGATGCTGTCTGCAGTGAACATTGCGATGGCCGGGGTCGACACTCCCTGGGCCAAGGCGCACACTGCGCCGAAGCCTAGTACAATCTTCTCGCAGCATTTCAAGTGAGCGGTCACCGCCGCAATGTCGTCACTGCCACCGCTAATCGGCTTCTGCGGTTCTTGCTCCTGCTCGTCCATTTCTATCATCTCGTTCACTTCTGCGAAGTGGGCCTTCTTTCCCATCTCGACATCATGCACTGTTCTTGGCGACTGCTCCCGCCCCAAAAGGACGGGGAGACCTTTCACCGGTGTTTCCATCACCACTGCGCTCTCGGCAGCCATGGCGGAAGGAAGGATGGGAAAAGAGCAAACCGGGTAGGTTCTGTGACTCGCGGAACGCTTGGGAGATCGGCAGCGCCAAGCTTACCACTGCAAGCAAAGTAGCTGCCTCTACATTGAAGTGCTTGGACTAATCTGGGAGTTTCGGTGCAGACTCCGGCGCGCACTGAAAGAACTCCAAAAAGAACTCTCCTGTCCCTCTATGCATCAGGCCAGCAAGAAGCTGGTGCTCTCCTGTCCCTTTATGCATCAGGCCAGCAAAGTGCGCAGCGCATCTCGACCTTGCCAGGTCCCAGATCTACGCTGCTCTGTGTAAAGCATCCTGCGCGAATTAATCTCGTCTAGCTAGGGCCTCTAGGGCTAGGGCGTGCTGGGCCATCCTAGATCAAGAACCCGGTGATCCTGCCACACTACACGTTCATCTCGACGACAGCCGTTCCTTGGGAAGGGCGCGATGAAAAGGCATCACATGCGGAAGCATCTACGAGTCTACATCATCGTAGAGCAATCACAGACATTTTCTCGCTCGTATTGAACGCCCGTTCCGGCAAGAAGCGCGGATCCCAGAACAAGTAGAAGTGACAGTGATGCCTCGAAGACGGACCCCTGCTATTCAGGCTATCTGGCTTGTCACGCCTGACAGGGCCTTCCTGCTGAACTGATACTTCGGCCGAAAGAGGACAGGTGGATTTGGACTAGTTCGGCTTGGTGACTATTTCAAGAAGCAGCGTGGCTGAATGTTCTTCATGTCGTGCTTGCCACCAGCTTTGAGTCCATGCCGAAACCCGGAAGCAGAAGTTTTGGGCTTCGCGGAAAGGCCGGCTAATCCCGGCATGATGCCACAATCTGCGGAATGACCACAAAAACGCACAGAAAGGCAAGACATGGAATCAGAAGCCTGAAGAAAGCGCCCTCAATGTACTTCCGTGACTTCGACAGCTGCCTCGAGAAGCATCGCGGCGGTGAGCTGCGGACATACCAACAGATGAAGACGAAAGTGGTGTAGAGACATGATTTCTGACAGAAGTAGTCATAGCAATGTGTTGGCAATCGGTATGCTATAACCAGACATATACAGAACAGTACCAACAACAAGACCAATGATCAATGTTGGTTGTAAATGACCCAAAGCTGGAGAAGTGACAGGCCGTCTCGGGCCGAAACACTGGTAAGTCGTGCCGGAAGTAAACCACTGACTCCTCGCGGGTACCCACGGAAAATTATAAGAGGCACGACACTGCCTTTTCCAACTCTGCAAGTTACCGTCAGGCATCTGGATCCGAGCATTTACTGCTGAGCTGAAACCGGTCGCACCGATGGTATGCTGAT
Organism: Symbiodinium sp. clade A Y106; assembly: GCA_003297005.1. Taxonomy (NCBI): domain Eukaryota; class Dinophyceae; order Suessiales; family Symbiodiniaceae; genus Symbiodinium; species Symbiodinium sp. clade A. Next base: position 5,648 of record BGNK01003267.1, on the reverse strand, counting down.
CGGAACATGGCTGGGCATGGTACCTTGTATCTTGACAGTGCGGTATGAATCTACCACCGGCTGCGACTGAAACGGGTTCCCCTTGAACAGGCCCCCGCTCATGCCCGGCAATGGTTCAAAAAAGTTGTGCTGATGCGTTCGCAAAACCAACAGGCTATCCAAACTACTTCTGGACGATTCCATTGCATTTTCTTGGTTAGTAGCTCCTCTGGAAACTACCATACCACATTGGCATATGCACATGCATGATGATGTCGTCATGCTGCTCTAGGACATGCCTTAGACCAAGTACCACGAACCCTTTTTTGCAGTTCTGCCTGCCTGAACCATGCATATGTTTCATTCGATCTTTGCACGTCAGAGTTGCGGCTCGATGAGACCATATGCGTTTCAGGTTGATACGTTGCTAGGCCTGGATCTGATGAGATCTCAGTCTGTTGGTTCTGAAACTACCATCGCACCTTCGGGAAACAAAGAGCAAAACCGGATTGACCTCTTGAGGCCGTCGATCTCCGAATGTTCGTAGCAGTTGAAAGCCGCCCAAATCGCGCTTTGGAACATTCGTTTCTCAAGGCACCCAGCCCATCTCTGGCAGCCAACATCACTCCGACCTACGCTGCTTTGCCTGACAGTGCATTAAACTAGGACACCATGAGGTGCCGACAGGTTCTCGGAGTGTGAGCTGCCATTCGAGACGGGAAGGCTGGCTTCAGTTGGATAAATGTCCGGAAGGGAAGCTTGGGGAGCCAGAAGTCTGCTTCGTAACCTGCAACACCGGATTCCAAGCAATAGTCCTTGTCCAACCGAAGTGAAAGAGAGGTACATGTGCTGCATGCCCACCATGTGCCAAGCTGTGATGTGATTTCAAGCAAATGCGGTGGAGGCACCGCAGTGCTCACTGAATGCCGAGCCCAACGTATGGCAATAGCAGGCCGCAATGTGTCTATACCAGCCGTTCAAAAGACAGGCGCAAATCAATTTTAAGAGCCTTCCGACTCAGACTGGTCCTCCGACTCTCAAGCGAACAGCACGCCGGCCTGCAAGTTTGTCGAAAGATAGGGTCAGTGTTGTTGCAAACTCCAGCCTGGCTTGTGTGTTCTGTGAAAGATGCGAAGAGTGGTAACTATGCACAGATACAACACGCAAATGAGCACATGCACACACGCATACACGCATGCGCGCACATCCACCCCCCAAGATCCACGCCCTCATCTTCTACACGACTCTACCGGTTGCTTCCTTATATTGGCACGCGACTCAGATATGTCGTAAACACAATAAATACCGATACAATCGTGCCTCTCGTCATGTGCATGCAAGCCGTTTTTCGTATGTCGCGGTCTGGACATGTGTCTAAATCTGCTACCGGATCTCGGCCTTAGATTAATAGTTTACATGTTGGAGAGGCTGAACATGCTAGAGGGTGTGGCAAGTTAATGTGGTGCTAAAGAGTATGTGTGTTTTAGTTCAGTCGCGTTTTATTAACAATTGTTTAACAACACTCGTATCACCACAAAAGTTCTACACGTTCTCTCTTACGAATATATATAATACATATATATATGTATATGTATATGTATCTGTATGTAACAATGTAAGATAATCATATAACATAACAGAACAGATACAACATAATGTAGTGTAAGTTAAAACACTATAATATAATACAGTATGATATAATACAATATAGTACATAATCATACATATATGTATCTGTGTGTGCTCCATCTCTTTCCGTGGTGCTGGCGCTAGCGTTTGGGTCAACAATGAGCAAACCACAGATGCCACAACGTTGGATTTTTTGAGCAGTACACTGTTTCGTGAGTGCTGAGGTTGGTCAGTTTGAATTTTTGAGCATTACAGGGTTCCGTGCCTTGAGGCTCGCATCACTCTGTACTGCCAAAAACTACCAAACAATTCCCAACCTTAAAATTCACGAAAGACGGTAATGCACAAAACATTCCAAACAACCTGCAATTTATGGGAGTGAAAAACTGCACCCGGCCCGGCCATAGATGTCAGGAGTTTGGAAGTTTTTGATTTTTTGAGCATTACAGTGTTTCGTGAGTTTTGAAGTAAATTTTGGAATTTGTTGAGCATTACACTGTTTAGTGAACCCCCCGCTACAGGAACCACCAAAGCGTAGATCTTGCGGGGCGAGCATGTGCATGCATATATATATATATATATATATACATATTTACACGCACATATACATACACGCATGCATACGTACATACACACTTAGAGACATACTATCAGTTCCTAGCACACTCACACAAACACATACACCGGCGTGATCTCTAGGCCATGCGTGCCATTCCGAACATGAGAGCTTGGCATGTCTCAGGCGGCAGCTGCGACAGCCAGGTGTCCCAGGAAGAAGAGGTATGGCTTTGTGTTTGCCCTGGCAGAAGGGCTGAAATGAAAAGACGTGAAGTGAGGATCAGTGACAGGTTGATCTCCGTTATTCAACTTCACTGTTCTGCTTCCGAAGCCAGGCTTGAAATCGGAAGCCTCAAACCCCCAAGCCGTAGCCCTACCTCAAGGCAAGAGCTACAGCAGCGTGTCCCAGGATGGTAAGCTCACGGCAGATATCTGCAAAGCCCGCAGCAGAGACCTGCAACGGAATTTATGTCTTTCCGCGAAATACTTGACAGCGCATGCCGCCTTGATACAGGATGGCGAAGGCAAACAAAGCTCTCGATCGCTGGACAGCGGCAATCATCTGAGACACGGCAAGTGCTTCTGAGAAAACGCTCAGCACATGGACTGAGACTCACGACGCGTCACTTCCAATCATTGCTTGATCTGCCATTTTTGAGGCAGCCACGCACATCAAGACCCAAACCTGCCACAGGCAGGAGAGGTTGAATCCGAGATCTTACGATAGCAATCCAAAAAACCACGAGACTGATGAGGACCTTGTTTGGAAAAGCATAAGTTTATGGACTGCATCAAGCATTAAACGATCAAGTCTTGCAATGAGCTCCGCGCCGATGACATCGGCCCCATCTCCACGGCTACCTCAGCCGCAGCCACAAGCCCTGGTGCCGTAGTTCAGAGAGAGTGCATAGTGGCATAGCTGCGTAGCCTCCTGCGCAGATTTGGTTTGTGCACGACCCTCTTGGCTCGCACTTTTTCTTAGCAAGCGCATCGACATCAGATTTCTCAGGGTGAGCCAGGAACCACCGGAGTGCCAGAGTGGTCGTCTTCTGACATGCTCGTGATCTTCGCCTTCGTCGAGCTCCTCACTACCCTGCGTGGCTCGCGGGATGCCATGTTCTTCAAGGACTTGCGACAGAGAGCACACCGAAGCTGCTGGACACGACTGCAGGAGGCGTCTGAACGGCTCTTCGCAAACCCGAAGGGTAGACCGGTGGGGTACACTTCATCTCACGGGCAACCCAGTCGAACGAGATGTGGCTTGATCCACGTGTTGACAACCGAACGGAAGGAGCAGCCGCCACCTGAGAAGCAGAAGAGGTAAATCTAATGCAAGGCACGGGCGAGGGGAAACACTATCTCCGTGCTACGTCGCCACGCATATGATGCCAACAAATTCTGCACCCCATCGAACCACAAGTTTGGATCAGCTGAGTCCGCTGCAAGAAGTGTCGAGCGTATTCCCGTCATCTGGCGGCTAGCCGGCGGCCAGCTCTTCTTAACTTCGCTTTCGCTTGTTCTTGCCGGTGCGTTTCTTTGGCGCTGGCGTGAGCTCTGTGGCTGCGTCCACCTGGGTAACTCTTGCTGAGCAGGCGGAACAACGCAGAACCTCTGCATACCACTACCATCGAACTGAAAGAGCGCCGGCTGAGTGACGGCCTTCAGCTCCGTGACAGCGGGTGTCCTCAATACTGTACGTACAGCTCGTGACAGGCACGACAACTCAGAATTTTACGGCCCACCATGCTGTTGATCAAGGTGCGAATTTTTATGTAAATCTGCGAGAGTGCAAATTCGACAAAGCAATTCATGAAATCACCTCACGACATCCCGATCGGGAGTACTTAAACGAGGCTACAGTACTGGGGACGTACTGGACTTTGCTGGAGGCGAGCGTCGTCTGGGATGGTGAGGCTGCATCAGCAGCACAAAGCCTGCGCACCTCCGCGTCCAAGGCCTCCAAAGAAACCTGTTCAAAGCTACGGGCGCAGGGGATTTACACACAGTGTTTTCTGGATCGCGATTTCTGCGTAAGCAATGACACCGCAGCAGACACAGAAAGGAATCCTGAGTAATGTTTCAGTGGTTTTTATAAACAGGGTGACAATTAAAGTATTCCCGGGGCCAGATTTTCCGGGCGGAAGAGGAGTGTTAATTGCGTAGCCAGAATGGCCCAAACAATTGATGTTAGAACCGGGGTCGCAACAATATAAGGGCTGACAATTAAAATATTCCTCCACTCTCAGGGGGGGGGGGCGGTGGTTAAAACCACCCTAACATTACTAATGTGCAAGTTGGTGCTCTTTCCGCTGGGAGGCCGCGTCAACATCTTGATGTTGCCGCTTGTGTACCTGACCGAGGACCCACAGGGATTGTAGGGATCAAGGTTCAAGTTTACGCGGCATGGATCGCAAGATTGACCCTGGGACTGTCTGGCTGCAACTTATCCCATGGATTTGACAAATTGCTTTCGCAACCTCCTGCCTCCAAAGCTTTTCGTTGCTTTGCAGCTCTTTTGCCGGTCACTGGCCCGCCCACCTGCCGGCTCTGAAGGCAAGCTGATGCTTGGACACGCTTGATTAAGGGCCTGACGAAGTCCGTTGACGAGGCTCGCAAAAAGCAACATTGCCTGATTTCGGGGCCCGACAACCCATAGACCCCCAAACAACAGACAATTGTGACTTTGACTACAGCAGATTCATGTGCAAGTGCTGGCACAAAGAAACTTTACGCACCACGCATAACATCAAACAACCAACAGGCAAACATTCTAAATTGACTGTATGAACACACACACACACCTCCATGCATGCATGCATACAGGCAGAACGCAACAGAGCATAACACCACATTGGATTGGCATAGCAGAGCATGGCATCGCACAACACAACATAACATACGTGACCACAATATAACATAACAGAACAGGGTGGGAAAGACATTAACATAACATAGCAGCATAACAAAACATACAGACAGACAGACAGAAACGCAAACAAACACACAGAGACAAACATGCACATATAAACAATGCATGCGCACATACATACATACATACGTACGTACATACATACATTCACCATACGCATACACAACATGCACATACAATATACTCACCCCCATCTTTGTATGTATGTATGTATGTACATGGGTGTGACCGCGTTTTGTTTGTGTGCTTTTGTGTGTGTGTGCATGTCTGCCTCCTCATGCATGCGCAGCAAACTTCAAAGCCCCATGCTTTTCGGTCCCAACGGGCGCGCCAGGGCGGCAGTGAGCTGGCGGCACTCCTTGCAAGACTCCAGCTTCGCCACCTCCACGGGGAGGAGAGCTCGAACGGAACACACACACACACACACACACAAACACAAACATAATATCCGTATATATATATATACACACACACACACACTTTCGTGAGCAATATTCTATCAGATTACGTGTGTATATATGGTGCCGCGTCGCCGCGTCGCAGGCCCCCCCCC
>BGNK01003266.1:54034-69030 GCA_003297005.1 Symbiodinium sp. clade A Y106 | reverse complement strand
CCACACCACCCACACATGCGCACACACGCACACGCGCACACGAGCGCACGCGCCCACGCGCGCACGCGCGCACGCGCGCAGGCGCGCACACGCGCACGCGCGCACGCGCCCACGCGCGCACGCGCGCACGCGCACACGCGCACACGCGCACACGCGCACACGCGCACACGCACACGCACACGCACACTCACCGTTTAGATGGAACAGCACGCATGCACATGATAGCTCTATGTATCTTTCGCTCTTTTTATTAGTATATGATCTGTATATATATATATGTATATATGCGTGTATGTAACTTGTTATCTATCAGGCTTACACACTTGCCGGGGTAGGGTGCTATGGCAGATGTTGCAGGCGCTGCAAGAGAGGAAGGAGCTGAATGCCAAGAAGGTCAAGGAACTCAAGGCGTGAAAAGAAAAAATTGTCTGAGAGTGCATGGATCCTTTTGGCAGCCTCGCAGCCCGTCTCGGAGAGACTCTCCGGTAAGAGACTCTCCGGTCTTCGCTCTGCGAGGCAAAGTTGCGGCAGCTGCAGGGCCAGGCCTGGGCTTGGGCCCAGCATGGCGGAAGTGGGGGCTTTTGTGGCTCCTTAGGGGGCTAGGGGGCACTAGTGGAAGGGCACCAGAACCTGTGACAGATGGCAGGATACTTCCGAGAGTTCGGAAGAGGAGGCGTCCCACACGGGCTGAGAGACGACAAGTCCTACACTTGTTGAGCTGAAGCTACGCCCACCAAATGCCAAAGGAGCCTGGAAGCCAGACAGGGGAGGCCACGCGCAATGTCGGGCAGCGTCAAGTACAAGCTGTTGTTGGGAGCTCTTTGCCGACTGGTTTTCCCGCAGGCTAACCTTGCCAACACGTGCGAGGCGCAATGGGAGGAATTTCCCCATGCGTAGACTTCCCACGACGCCGTCAGAAGACTTGAGGGCTTCAGGCAAAGGCTTCGGGCTATCTGCTGAAGCTCAAGATGCCTCCCAGTCCAATCTGAAATCAGCTTTCATCTTGGGCTCGCCACCAGTCACATGATTGCCGTTCCACCATTGAACGAAATATCCTCCATTTTGTCGACACAGTTTGTCTGGAGCACCTGTATCGCAGACCATGCAAAGCTTCCATCCTGCAGTCGTTATGCATCACGGGGTGGTGGGGAACCAGAAATTTCGCTGACGACAATTGCCTCAGCGAAGTGTGTCTGGTTTGTGCTTCGGCATCTTCGGCTCGTGAACAGAGGTCAGTCGTCACGGTTTGCATATCATGATGAACATATTGAATCAGCTCTTTGAGGCAATCGCACTGAAGAATCGGAAAGTGGCTTGCATCTTGTTACAAGCTCGTTCAAGTTTGGTGCATGACAGTTGAGGTGCCAGACATACCGCCGGCAACTTCAACAGCACCGAACAACGGGGCCGACGAGGATGGCCAGCCGTCCGTCAGATAAAGACTGACAGATCTTTTGATAGTTGGCACTTCAGTAAAATTCAGAAAGATAACACGACCGCACTCCCTGCATGTTGCTGCATGGGTTACTGCATGTTGCACTGGCAAGCACTGGGTTCAGATCCTGGCGCCAGGGCTTGGTGGATCCCCTGGCAGACTAGACAGCAGAATGAAAAGGCCGTGCCAATGCAAACGTGCCCTACCGAGACGGTGCAGCTCGTAGTTGTACTGCAGCTAAACATAATCCCTACACATATACAATTCAATTCATATATATACATATATGTATATATATATACACATATGTATGCACACCTATATCTTTATTGTGTATCCGTCCATCCATCCATCTATCCATCCATCCATCAGGCAGGCAGGCAGGCAGGCAGGCAGGCAGGTACGCGCGCACGCAAACACGCACGAAGAAGCTTCCATAAGGTTGCAAACTCATCGTGCTTGTGCTTTATGCTCTTCAACTGCTCGTGCTACTCCTCTGGGAATTTTCAGTTCCAGTGACTCTATTGTGCCCTGCAGGAAACTGGATAGCCCGCAGCTTGCGTGACAATTGCATAAACATTAAGTTGTACGCTGACGCATGTTTCTGTACGTTGCCACGTTGCCCTGTGCTCACAGTGCTTCTAGGCATTGATCCGCTTCCTCATTTCATGCCATTACTATCTTTCAGCCAAAATCCACAAACTCAGAAACGTGGTTGGCACGCACAGCTCTGCTATCAGCTGGGAGGAATCCAAAAGGAAACATCCGCTCGCATGTTGTTTATCCGCAGCTTGACATGTTGAGTGATGGCTTTCTCTTACAGACTTCTCTGTGCAAGCCCACGCCCGGTCCAGAATCCCGAAGGCTTGGAGGAGGCTTGCGATTCGGCTGTGACATTGATCTGCCGTCTGGTAGAATTGTTCCTGTGCAGGGGCCGTCTGGGCTGCAAGCGCACATGAAACTCTGCCTTGGTGCACCAGGTTCCCGTAGACGTCCTATAGCAAGTTCATCACTGTGCTGCTGCTGCTGATGCTGTTGTGCACCTTCGAGAAAAGATGTCTGACAGGACAAAGCTGCAACTATGGAGGTTACAGATAGCAGTTTCCACGGGTCTCAACCTGAATTTCTCTCAGCATAGGGGGGTTGCTGTAGTCGCGGCTCGCATAGCTGGCAGTTTCAGCAAAGTCTCAGACAAAGGCGTGGCAAGTTGGTCGAAGCTACGTCGCACCGCGAGGGCCGCGCGACCAAGGCTGATCGAAGGGCTCTCGACAGCTGTTGTTGCAAGGTCATTTCCGGCTTGCTGCATTGTCATGTTTTTGGATTCTTGAGTCCTTTGAAGTTTTGAAGGTGTGTGGCCTTCGATCTGGATGGCTGTTTGTGGCATCCGGCCATGGCCAAACTGCGTGGAGAAGGCCCCCGAAGTGTGGCCATGCGAGCGGATGCATGGACAGAACGTCCAGGATTCAACTATTCGACTCGATCTTGTGGCACTGGTTTGTCTGATCGAGCCAGGCCTTGCGCTTCATGTTTCATGGCCTGGCGGTGGAGGCAGTGGTGCTGGAAAGTCAATGTAGGGCCTAGGTGCACTGTTTTGATGCAGAGGTACGCGAAGGCGACTTTAACTCTCCATTCCATCATCCGTCAGCCACATGTCGAGCTGCCCCATGACTCAAGAGTTGCAAAGTTTGCATCTGCTTCGAGTCATGTTCCAGTCGTAAGAGCTGGCTTCGCCGGGCCCCTTTGAATCGGAAGGAGCGCCCTTCCGCCGCTGTGCTGACAACTCCTTGCGGGTCAGAAGCTTAGGCAGATGATGTACACCGCCTAATGGGGGAATTCCATGACTTTGCATTTAGCTTGCCACCTACCTTCCGCAGCCGATTGGTTTCAAAGAAAGCCAGGCATTATTGAATCCGAGGAATTTCGTGGCTCTGTGCAAGATTGCCTACCCCACCCAGTCATCAGCCTTGCATGTTGGTTTTTCCTGTGTACAAGCAACCTCCAGCTGGAAACAATCGCAGCACAATTGCCGATCCAAATTGGCCAGATCCAATCACGAGATTTTTAACTTGCTCGCATGACGGATGTTGACGTTGGCGTCGCCATTGCCGCCGCAACATCCTCTGTGGCCATTGTTTGTGGTGCAGGACTATGCTGGGCTGATGTTGCCGAAATGTGTGCTGACTGTCATGGGCTCCGCCCAGAATCAACCAGAAGCGAGACATCAGGCAGCGGCAGCAACAGCAGGAAAAGTTTCCAAGTCTCCTGTGCAATGGCGAGAGGAGTTGTCACCTTCGTAGTGGTCAGGCACGCGTCCTGTATCCGAAGATCGGCTATGGGAATGTGAACACACCGACTGTTGAGGCGGCGCCGCCGGGCCAGAAGAGACAAGCTCATGCGAGAAGAAGAGGAGAGGAGGAAGCAGGCGCCAACACTGTGATGGTGCACTAGGTCTTGCAGGAAGTACATCTGGAGCGTTTCTTCTGGCATGGTCGCTGCTGTTCTGTGCAAGTGCCAGGAGGCGGAGGAAGAGGAGAGAAGAAAGAAGGAAGAGGAGGAGGAAGAAGAACGAAAGAAGGAAGAGGAAGAGGCAGAGCGCAAAAGACTGGAGGAGGAAGAGGCAGAGCGAAAGAAGGAGGAGGCCTGTGTTGCAAAGGAAGTCAATGTGGGACCTGCTCTGGTGATCTCTCATGTCTTGTGTATGGGTCTTGGAAGCATAGCAAAGGTTTGCTAGCAAAGGTCTGCTACCTAGTTACTAAATATAATTAATTATACTACCCAGTATGTGATCACACACATACACATGTAAACACGTATGCATATGCAAGCAGGTAGGAGCAAGCACATACGTATGATATGGTGCCACGCCGATCTCTGCATTTGCGATCAGGCGAGGAGAAAAGCAGAAAAGAAAAAGAAGAAGAAGAAACAACAGGAAGCGCAGGCCAGGTATGCTCACGTCCTCCTCGGGCCTCGTGCAACATTTTTGCGCATCGATACGTTCGGAGTTTATGCATTGTCGCGATGCAGATGTGCAGCCCACTGACACTGTCCCAGAGGACAACACAAAGTATCTAACCAGGTCTTCAATCTTTTGGCAGAATGCAAACGTGCGTGTCCAATATGGATTGAAGACGGAGGCCCCGAATCTGCAGCCCGCGCTGCTGAAGGAGTCTACTGATCCGCTTGAGGACATCTTGTGAATTGGGATGGAATCATTGCGACGTTTCGTACTGTGGCAAATTGCCGGAATTCCAGCTTTTCAGGAGATTGCTGGGGTTGTTGTCTTTATGAGTTCTCAGGTGGGTCAGCATAGAATTGTCTGGTTGAAATTGGGCTAAAGAATGTAAGAAATGCCCCGACGTGGTCCAATCCCACAACACAGTCTGGGTTGTGCTGGCAGACCTGTCTGCTGTCATCCCATTGCAGCCGCGTGTCTACACCAAATGCTGGCAGATGCTCGAAGCGCTACAACTGCTGTCCTCAAAAGCATCGCAGTTAAGTACTGCATTGGTGCGAAATGCTTGGTTGACGTGGTTTTACTCTGCAGCAGCAGCTTCCTCGCACTATCTGGAACTCTCATGACAGACTGCAAAATAGGCTGTGGATTAGTGAACATTCCGGGGAGTTACCACACTCACGGAACCGTACCAAATGTTTGTGAACTTCCAGGATTTGGAAATGCAAACTGTTTGATGCTGCTGCCTACAGTTGCCGGAAAGTGCCCTATGTAGGCTTAGGTATCGGAATCCTTGGCGCATGTACATTGAATCTCCTGCCTGCCTCATACCGTTTGGCCGTCTGATTTACATGTGACCCAACAGTCTCCGAATCGTCTGGCGTGTGGACATAAACTGCAGAGTAGGTGGGCACAGCTGATTCCCAACATGGAAGGAGTTGCCAGACCCTCCACTTGCGCCTTGGCTTCCGGGTGATTTTGCTACCGCGTGCCAAACAGTTTGGAGACGCTTCATGCGGGGGTCCATCCTTGTGGTTGAGATTTGTTGTGGACGAGAACGAAGCTTGGAGACCTTCTGTCGTCTTCTGTTCGAAATCACGCGCGGAGGTGAGACTTGTTATGCCATGGTTCGAGGTTCAGAGCTAGAGTAGAGGATGCTGCATGGTGCATGCACGAGGCAATTCCACGTGAAGGCGATGAGCTGAAGGAGAGCCGAGCACTGTTTCCACGCATCCAAAAGGCATTCCGAAAGTGCGATGCGGGGACTGCTGTGCAGGATGTTCCTGCCGCCGGCTCTACACGAGCTACTCAGATGAATGTTGTTGCTGTGGCTGTGAGAGGTGGTGCTCACCCAACAACAAGAGACGTGACATCTCGCCGTGCTGCGAAGGATCTGGTGTTGAAGGGGCTTCCAGAGGTCTATTGGATTGACTATTGTGAAATTACTCTCTCGCCGGGCGCTCGGGCGAAAGAGTACTTATCCGCAAGCAGCAGCTCCGTGGTGCTGTTTGGATTTCGTACATAATCGGACCATTTCAACCTGAGGTGTGGCGATAACAAGCCCCAAATTTTGTGTGAACAGATGGATCGATTACCTCGAGGCATCGCGGATGCGCAGTCAGGTGATGTAATTGGCAGATGTTCGCAGATGTTTGCAGGACCCAAAGCCGTCTCGCCGGAGGAAGAGCTCGACATCGTGTTTGTAGTTGGCTAGGGCTGAGTTGAAAAGGGTCGGGTTCCCGACCGTTTCTCAACCTCGCCTGTACCATTTTGCCCATTAGTAGAGTTGCCGAGTTTCAGGAGCAGAGGTACCCGAGAACTGTCGGACAAGGCAAATTTTTTCTTGCATGCGAGTGATGTATGGAATGTGTGGAATGTCTTTGGTCTTTCTTGGCCTTTCTCCTGCCCTCGGCTGCTCGTGAAGCTCATGCCAGCCCAGCCTTGCAAGATGCCGGGCATCAGAGTGCGGCAGTGCGGCAGCCAAGATCTCTGGATATAGACATAAGGACGACTGGCTACGACTTGAGACTAGAAACCTGCAGAGAACGGCAGGTTTCTGTGGATGCTTTAATCCGGAGTCCTGCAGCAGTTGTCCTCGTCCAGGATATGTTGTCTCTCTCCTAAGGAGTGAATGGACAGCCGGGAGCATTTTTTGACTTGGTACATTCCACCCATGCTTTGGACAACAGAGATGGGCCAAGATGGTCAAGGGTGCCAATTGAATTCAGATTGGCAGCTTGCGAGAGCTGCCGGCTAAGTTTCACAACAGCGGTCAGGCTCACCAGCAGGCTGGCCAACCATCTTGCAAGCGGAATCAAAACAGTCGTCTCAACCCAGTAGGTAGTGTAAAGGTCAGATATCACCGACGGTCCAAATTAAGAGATCTGGCTGTAAAACTGAGAGGCTCTATGTAGATGGCCCGCTGTTCATGACGATTCGTGATTAGTGTATATTGCTCTGCTTGTTGTGTTGTTGGAGTGAGTTGTGCCTCAGGATCGACGAGGGGAGCATGTCCGGCTTTATGACGGAGTTTTGCGGGTGCGTTGCGCAGTCTGCGAATGGCCTGCCTTGGGGGGGAGAAGTGCGGGCGTGTCCGTTCCGATTCGCATCATGTTGCTTACTGCTGGAGAGGCACTGGCTGATATCGTGCCGGCCGGCGGGCGCTCGAAGCTAAGCTCTGTACCTGCAGCGTTGGTACGTATCCGTGACGCCTTGAGATGCCTTGAGAAGCTTGGAAACCCTGCCGACACTGCCAGTCAACTCAAGCAATTTACACGAGGTCGATGAAGCAAGCCTTGATAGTATCCTTGATAGTCAAGGTTGCCATGGTGCACTGCTCGCTGTGGCGTCCTGCTGCGAGGACGCTAAGTCTTTCATGTGGTAGTTGATCTAAAGCTCCTTGTGTGAAAGGCCAACTGCATAGCTAAATATGCCTTCGTGAAAGTTCCGCGATGGTGCCGCGAAAGTTACTTATTTTTTTGCGAAAGTTATCTGTTTAGCCTACTTGCCGTACTATTACTATTACTGTTACTATTACTAGTACTCGTGTTATATTACTATTGCTGCTGTTACTGCTATTACTATAGTTCATATACTCTGTTATCATTGTTACGATGTTTACAGTCATATTACTAATTACTATTCTCTATCTTCACATTGACTGATAGTGTTACTACGATTTAGTCATGTATGCTTGCATCAAACTTTAACGGTGTGTGCTGTCCATTTTGGTTCAAGACTGGACTTTTCAGCAGAGTCTCAGCAGGTGTCAGTTAGTTGTCCTCAGCCATGTCCTGGGTGCAGCAAGTCAGACGCAGTGAGCACGCCCTGGTAGCCCTGATCAGCCAGGATGCAGACCTCACTGTGGAAGCCCTGAGCAACCTTCCAGAGGATGCCCGAGGCAGGCTGCAGACACTGCTGACGTTGTCTCAGGAAGTGGCAGACCAGGCGGCTCATGGCCACCTGGTGGTGGTGGACACTGGCCTTGGGCAGGCCACCTATACCTTGCTGGAGTCAGGCGAGGAGTCAGCCACCACAGAAGATGCAGACGCTGAGCAGCCGGCCAGGCAGCCTGTTTTAGCCTGGGCTGACCAGCTGGACCCCCTGGACGATTTTGTGCCTTGTTCTCCAGGGCTTCCTTTGACTGATGTTAGTCAGGCCGCTGCCCCCACCCTTACAGACGCAGGTGCAGCAGTGGACCAGCCTACTCAGGACCAGCCCACTCAAAACCTTCCAGTCGTGAGCNGCCGCAGCCAGCCAACACTCAGGTGCCGCAGCCTGCCGGACAGCCAAGTGCTAAGGCGCCAACAGTGTTGCAGCCACCGCCAGCCCTTGCCCCAGTCTTGCAGCAGCCGCAGCCGCAGCAGACTCAGGTGCAGCCCACTCAGGTGCCACAGCCCGCAACAGACACACAAGCTGACAGGCCGCATCGCAGGCAGCGTGGCCAGCCAGGCACCAGGGACGTTCGGCCGGTGACGGGGGAACGCAGACAGCCGGGGCCCAGCCAGCAACCCCAGCCGATCACTCAGCCCCCCATAGCCGATCCTCGTTGCCTGAGCGCTTTTCCGAACGAGCTCGAAGGCTTCAACAGCGGGATCTTCTTCGCCCGCCTGACGGCGGTTGGCGACAGGGGATTCCTGCCCCCCACAGTCCCCTACAGCCGCGCCTTCCCGCCTTTGTCTGCAGCCCGTGACCCGCGCCTACCTCAGACAGCACGGGCGCCAGCTGGAGGGCTTCTGCCTCTGCCTTTGCCCTCGCTGCCGCATGCAGGCATGCTCCAGGTCATTGACTTTGACCAAACCAGGCGACGCCTGGCATACTCATCACGAGTGTCCCAGGTGCCACGAGCCGGGCCGTGACCTCAGCCTCAGCCTTGTTAGTGTTTGCTGCAGCTTGCTCGTTTTAGGTTCCAGTCGCAGGCGCTGACAGTCTGACTCAGGGTTTGTCAGGCGGGGCAGCAACAGCCTTCCCCTCAGAGTGTAAGCGTTTTCTCTTTTCTGTCAGGACCAAGAACAGGCTGAGGTGGGCAGCCGACATTTTTCACCACAGTCCAGTCTGGTGCCAGTCTGGAACTCAGCCTATAGCTACAGACCCCTATGCTACTTTTATGTATTTTACGGTTCAGACAGCATCCAGACGGAACCTTGTAACAATCCCTGCCTGGTCCCTGCACTTGTGTGCGACCAACAGCCAGGGAACAGACCAGTACAATAGCAGTCGTGGGACCGGCCACTGTGGCCCTTTTGGCCCGCGACTGCCTCGACTCAGCTTGTGCCAAAAGTCGTTTGCGCCTTGTGCGCCAGCAGTTGTTGCGGACGCACTTGTGTGCATGCTGTCACAGACCTGCACTTGAGTGCCTGTGAAACCCTGCCTGCGTCCGTCGGCTTGAGCCGGGCGGGTTGGGCTCCCTTGTGGGCGCCGGTGCAGGCAGGGTCGTCTCAACAGCTGGGCTTGTGCCCATGGTACGCCGGCTTGTGCCAGGTGTGTTGTCAAGACCTTCCAGGCCAGACGGCAAAGCCTTGCGGCACTGACTCAGCCTTGCGGCTGACAGGTGCAGACATCACGTAGTTGCTCTTGGTGACACAGGCCAGCCTCTCAGAGTGTTTGGAACAGCCAGTCGCAGCTCTGTCAGGTCCCGCCCGTGAGACGAGCGACGTCCAGATGTCGTCAGTCAGCGACAGCAGAGCTACGTTCAGAGCCAAAGCCCTGCAGCATGGCATCCCTGAATCAGCTCTTGACGCATGGGACAAGTCCGGCATAGCCACCTACAGTCAACTACTTTTCAGAGTAGCTTCTGCCCCGAATCAGACGGATCCCGCCAAACTTCAGGCGCTCCTTGACAGCATGGAGCCTAAGGCGGATCCCGTTGTCACCTCAGCCGTTCATCGACTGTTGTTTGAAGCCGGTACCTTTGTAGTGGCAGAGCTCAGACAGACCTTAGAGGCCCCAACAGGAGAGCCCGGCCGTCGTCTGTCGACACAGGAAAGGAGCAGCAGACTTCAGGCTCTGCAGACCAAGCTTGGCACCTTTCGCATAGCAGGCCAGTACGAGCCCAGTTTTCAGCTGGTCGATATGTGCAGTGCCATGATGGCAGATCAAGCCATCAGGCACATCCCTCTCTCAATAGGTGCTCCAGTCGCGAACAGGAAGTCTCGAATGTGAAACGAGACGAGAACTTGTTCAGACTTGAAAGCGCAGCCTTGAGGCTAGCGGTGAAGCCTCAGCCTTTGAAGGTTGACCTTTCCGCAGAACTCAGGGTCTCTCAGGCACTGAGCAGACGAGGCCTAGCCCTGGAAATGGCAGGTGTTGCCTCCTTCCAGGTGCACGAAGAGTACTCTCGTTCGTTGCTTGAGCACCAAGTTCGACCCGCCCGGCATAGACTCTTTGCTGAGAGCGGATCGGGAGATGTGGATCAGGGTCTCAGAGCAAGTGAAGAGTGATTTCACTGGACCGGGCAAGTCTGGTGTAGTAGATTCAGCCATCCAGACATGGCAGCATAGCATGCAAGTTGCCTACTTTCTTGTGCCTGTCCCTAAGCCAGACAAGCTAGACAGACTTCCTGGCAAGCGCTCTTGGGAGCAGTCTTTCAAAGGTGAAGACAAAGGCACCAAGGGCAAAGGCAAGGGCAAGTTCATGTCTCAGGCCTGGCAGTCCGGAAAATCTGACAAAGGCAAGTCAGGCAAGGGCAAGGACAAGACGCAGACGTCCGTGCCGGCTGCCCTCAAGGGACTGGACCCAAATTATAAGGGTCAGCCAGTCTGCTTCAACCACAGCCTGCCTCACGGCTGCCAGGAAGAGACTTGGCAGACGGACCTAGGCCTCAGCTGTCGCAGAGGGCTGCACATTTGCATGAAGTGTCATGGAGATCATTCCTACTCAGCCTGCGACAAGTGACTACGACTGGCTTCAGTGACCCAGGTCCCGCCACTTTTGTTTGCCTCGTCTTGCCCTACTCAGGCTGAAGTCACAGCCGCAGCAGAGACCACAGTCTCTGCACCCAGTTCACGACAGAGCCAGCCTTTGGTCTGCTCTGTCGATCCACAGCCGCGGGACCAGAGTCACGGGCTTCGTGAAACCTTTTGCCCTGCGACCGCACAGGTCCAGCAACCTGACAGCCAGGACTGTGACGTCACCACAATTGTTTCACCCGAGACTTTCACAGAGAGCAGCTACCCTGGCAAAGGCCCCGTACTGGGCCCCAGTCCGCAGTTCGTCTCAGAAGGCGTTGGACGAGGCACAGTTCAGTCGCAGCCAGGTTCCCTTTTTCTTGAGCTCTTTGCAGGAACGGCGCGCATGTCTAAAGCTCTCTCCAGAGTTGGTTTCCAGGTGCTTGCCGTTGACTCGGTCAAGCCACAAGGAGTTCCTGCCCTTGCCCTGGACTTGACTAAGGCATCCAGCCGAAATCTAGTTCTAGACTTAGTTCAGTCAAAGCGCCTTGCGGCCGTGCATCTGGCACCGCCTTGTGGCACTAGCAGCCGGGCCAGGGAGATTTATGCAGGGCCAGGATGTCCCCAGCCCTTGCGCAGTCCGTTGCACGCTGACGGGCTGCCTGGACTCAGCTTCTTACAGAGGACTCGTGTGAGTGCAGCAAACAAGCTGTACCGCTTCACAGCAGAAGTCATCCGAGCCTGCCACAGCCTCGGAGTCCTGTGGTCACTTGAGAACCCTCAGTCCAGCATGTTTTGGCTGACAAGCCCCATACAGCAGTTGTGGCAGGAGCTAAGGGGCTCTGTCTTCTTTGCCACTTTTGACTCCTGTGCCTACGGAGGAGTGCGGAAGAAGGCCACGACCTTCTGGTCCAGCGCGCCTGTTGTTCAGTCGCTATCCCTAAGGTGTCACGACGGCTTAGGCCACCAACACCTTCCTTGGGGAAGGCAAGGTCCATCATGGACCACAGCCGAGGAAGCAGCCTACCCTCAGGCTTTGTGCAGACACTGGGCCTCCATAGTCTTGGAGGATCTGAGCAAAGCAGGCCTTGTCGAGACTCAAGGCAGTCAACCTGGCACAGCAGTCTTCGCAGCCGCTGAGCGTGCTGCTCTGGGCCTTTTTCCCAAAGCAATGCACGCACCGGTCTGCGTAGATCCCTTTCAGGGACAGCAATGGGTCAAGCTTGCAGGCGATGCAGACAGAACGAAGTTTGCCCCAGGAGTCAGGCTTCATGACTCAGCCTTTCCAAAAGGATCCACCACAATTAAGGTTTCAGTACACCAAGGGTGTCTGGTGGGCACTTGTAGGACAGCCGGTTGAACCAGAAGCCTTTTTGCAGCGGTCCGCGGGGTGCAAGCATCCTGCCTGCTCTTTGCCACCGCTGCCGTCAGCCCTTGAAAAGGTGGTGAGCAGTCTTAGCAGCCAGCATTTGTCTCAGATCCACAAGCTCAGGTGCCAGCGCCACCAAGAAGAGCAGGAGCAGGCAGGGCTCGAGCCTCACTTGAGAAACATCCTCAAGGGCAAACGCTTTAGGCTGTTCGAGACTCTGCTGACAAGCATAGACTACCCTGACAAAGGGCTAGTGGAGGACATGAAACGTGGCTTCAGGCTCACCGGCTGGCTCCCAGACACACAGACCAGGCCCTCCAAGGTCGTTCCCCCGTCTCTTCACCGGGACGAGGTCTGGGAGGACAGGTGCGCCCACAACAGAACAATCTGGAACCTTTGCGGTCCCGCGATGCTGAGCTAGATTTGGAACTGTGGGCACAGACTCTCGCAGAATGCCAGGCAGGCTGGGCTGTCCTCGAGACTGGCCACCAACAGGCCCCGACGAGTTGCGTCCTTGGACGCCGCTTCGCGGTCCGTCAGGGACAGAAGATCGGGCCCATTGACGACATGTCTGTGAGCCTGATCAACAGCACCCTGGGAACAGACGAAAAGATAGTCGTTCAGCCTGCGGCAAGTACTATCTCTCTGGCTCAGCACTTACAGAGTAGATGCCTCTCAGCCAGCCGTAAGGCTAGCCAGTCGTGCGCCCTGAAGGGTCGCACCTTCGACCTCAAGACTGCTTTCAAACAGCTCGGCATTGAGCCGTCAGACCTGCCTTTTGCAAAGGTCTTAGTATGGGATCCTGTCTCCTGTAGGCCAGTTGTTCTTGCACTGAAGGCCCTTCCCTTTGGGGCAACGGGCAGCGTCCACGGTTTCAGTCGCTGCAGCCTAGCCTTGTGGCAGCTGGCCGCAAGCCTGCTTATCTTGCCCTTAACAGTTTTCTTTGATGACTTCACTTCAGTCACACTTGCAGAAGATTGCCAGAGTGTGGAAACCTCTTTTCTCCTTCTGCTAAAACTCTTAGGGTGGAAAGCAGCTCTGACAGGCTCCAAGGCAACGAGCTTTGCTGAAGCTTTCACCAGCCTGGGCATAGGTTACATACTGCCTCGCACTCCAGGGGGTTTTGTCCGAGTGCAAAACACGAGCGCTCGCAAACTTGAGGTAGCCTCAACTTGTGTCAGGGCGCTGCAGACAGGAGTTTTGTCCCCAGCCGAGTGCGTAGCTTTCGCAGGCAGGCTTCGTTGGCTGGACTCTCAGATTTTCGGCAGGCAGGGACGCTGGGCCTTTAGAGTAATTCTGGAGCATGGCACCAGACCGGGCCGCAACAGACGACTGCAGTTGACACCACCATTGAGGGATGCCTTGTCGTGGGTGCTGGACAATGTCCTCAAGGCTGAACCAAGGGCCTTCAGAACTCCTGCTGCCAGCTCTTACCAGGTCTTCACAGACGGCTCTTTCGAGCAGGGCACAGGACGTCTTGGAGGTGTACTCCGCAGCCCCACTGGACAAATTACGGATTGGTTTCAGGCCACAGTTCCGCCAGACGTCGTACAGTCCTGGCTCCAGTCTGACACCCTGCACCCGATTTTACAATGCGAGTTACTAGCTGTTTCTGTAGCAGCCGCTCTATGGGGCTCTTTGTTAACAGACTGGCCAGTGATCTGGTGGATAGACAATGATGCTGCCAGGCACTGCCTCATCAGTGCCAGGGGCTATCCAGACTCTAACTTCAGACTTGTCCAGACAGTCTTGGTTTGCGAACAGCATTTCAGGATACAATCCTGGTTTGCGCGAGTGCCGAGCATCAGCAACCCAGCTGACGCCCCAAGCAGAGGAGAGAATGCATCTTTCCTAGCCCATGCAGNGCATCAGCAACCCAGCTGACGCCCCAAGCAGAGGAGAGAATGCATCTTTCCTAGCCCATGCAGCAGAAGCGGAAATCAAGGTGGGGTGGCTAAGGTGCTTGGCCAGAGGAGCAGTGCCTAAGGTTTTCCTGCAGTCGACAGATTGAAGGGATGTGGGGACGGTCGGTCTCCCGCAGCTCTGAACAGTTGTAGCAGAAAGCCGTTCTGCTCGTCTCCAGACTGCTCAGTCGGTGGCCCAGACAACCGCTGACACAGACTGGGACACAGTCTCGGTCTAAGCAGTTTCGAGGCAGACTCCGTGTGGCACTGTTCACCCCACCTTGCAAAAAGTGTGCTGTGCGTGTTTTGAGTAGAAGCACCTCTCGTTAAGTCATGTATGCTTGCATCAAACTTTAACGGTGTGTGCTGTCCATTTTGGTTCAAGACTGGACTTTTCAGCAGCCCTCCCTGCTCTCCCTATGAGAAAGGTTGTGGATCCCAGTTGGGAGTGTGGGTTCGGCTTTGGCCCAGTGAAACGCAAGAGAACAGACTTAGTCCTGCCTTGGGAGGACCCAGTCTTCAGCTTTGTGGCGCAGGAAACTACTTTTCTAGACCAGTTGCAGGAGACCCTGCTGGAACTGCCAGCTCCTGTGCCTCTTCCTGCCCCCGCAGACACCAAGGTGAAAGACAGTGTTAGCCAGGCCAGCAGCCTACCGCAGCCCAAGTTGCGAAGTGTA
This sequence comes from Symbiodinium sp. clade A Y106, assembly GCA_003297005.1. Classification (NCBI taxonomy): domain Eukaryota; class Dinophyceae; order Suessiales; family Symbiodiniaceae; genus Symbiodinium; species Symbiodinium sp. clade A. Next base: position 54,303 of record BGNK01003266.1, on the reverse strand, counting down.
GCACAGTGGAAGCCCCAGGATAGCCAGGCCGAAAGACAGGCAGCCCTGTCCAAGTGGAGCCAGCTGCTCAGAACGGTGCCGCACTTTTTCCCGGAACAGACACAGCTGGAAATTGTGCACGAGCACAGTCAAGTCGAGCTCGGCAACCTGGACTTACGCTTTGCCAAGAAGAGCACCAACACTCTTCTCAGCCGCGTCAGCAGTCTTCAGCGGTTCGCTGCCTGGAAGGTGAAGTGTTTTCCTCATGAGCCTCTCAGTGAGTCCATAGT
>BGNK01003266.1:35835-53769 GCA_003297005.1 Symbiodinium sp. clade A Y106 | reverse complement strand
CCTGCTCCAGACCAACATGGATTCGTCTTCAGCCTCAAGGTGGCTCAGATGTATCCTATCCAAGCAGCCTGGCAGCAGCCTTGACGACATCCTTCGCATATCTAGTCAGGGACTAAAGGCAACTTGTCTTAGTTGGTGCATGAAGTGCTCAGTTTCAGACTCGGACCAGACGCTCCTTGGCTACCACAGTAAGGGCAAAAGCGGCAGCGCCCTCAGCTACGGCAGGGACACTTTGGCAGGCCCGCTACGCACCTTGGAGAAAGTGCTTCAGGACGTAAGGGAGAGCAGGCCCAAACCAGACAGTGCGCGCTCGGGCCGCTGGCAGACGCAGCCTTCTCAGCCTGCAGCTTCCTCGTCAGTCCTGACCACAGAGTGCTTCAAGGAGCAGCCCGAGCTGGAGACAGTCTCTGACAGCAGCAGCTCAGCCCCTGACGTCGAGAGTGAAGGCTCCTCTGCAGACGACACTCAGCTTCTACAGAGCGTGAGCCACAGTCTAGCCTTGGTAGCCGGTGACCAGAATTTTCAGTTTCTCACAAACGTTCGCAGCGGCGTCGTTCATATCAGCCGAAGGCAGTCTGATCGGCTGCTGTGCGGACGCACAGCTTTCAGTGCTTTNAGTTTCTCACAAACGTTCGCAGCGGCGTCGTTCATATCAGCCGAAGGCAGTCTGATCGGCTGCTGTGCGGACGCACAGCTTTCAGTGCTTTGAAAGTCACTCCCACAGTCGATTTTAGTATTGTAAAGGCTTGCATCACCTGTCAGGCTGTTGCAGACGGGTTGATTGCAGGACAGTGGGCAAGCACAGCTGACTAGTTCTTGCTCCACAATTTTCACTACAGCTTTGGCGACGGTCGGTCTCCCGCAGCTCTGAACAGTTGTAGCAGAAAGCCGTTCTGCTCGTCTCCAGACTGCTCAGTCGGTGGCCCAGACAACCGCTGACACAGACTGGGACACAGTCTCGGTCTGAGCAGTTTCGAGGCAGACTCCGTGTGGCACTGTTCACCCCACCTTGCAAAAAAGTGTGCTGTGCGTGTTTTGAGTAGAAGCACCTCTCGTTAAATGCCGTTATTGTTATTGTTGCGGTTGTTGCAATTCTCACTACCACGATTATTGTTATTATTGTTGCTGCTGCTGCTGCTGCTACTACTACTACTACTACTACTAGTGCTACTGGTACTGGTACTAGTACTAGTACTAGTACTAGTACTAGTACCAGTATTATTACTACTACTACTACTACTACTACTACCACCTGCCATACCTACTACCCACAACCCTGTACAACCCACCGCAGAGGGCTACTACCTCCCACCTTTTTACGTCCTACCTACGATTGCTACTGCTCCGGTTCACGCTATGTGCGGTGCCTCGTAGCGCCGTCGATCCTAAGTGTAAGCAAGGACAAGCCCAAAAATTAGGTTCCCGTACAGGGTTTAGCGCGTAAGTTCCGCGTAAGTAGCGTTAACGTCGACGCAGCTAGATCAAGGCCACCCCCCAATGGACCTTGTTTGTGCATTTCGCGATTGGCTGGCGAAAGGAGCACCTCTTAGGAAGGCTATCAGAAACTCAGAAGTACTTTTGCCCCCATCGAGAAACTTTCAGGAAGCTTTGTCAAGAATCTCAACCCTAAGGCCCTAAGACAGCTTCATCAAAAATCGAACCCTTAAGACGGCCTTAACCAGCCCTTTCCAACTATTGTAGATTTCACGCAGCCCTGCAATCCCTAAGAAGCTTGCCAGAAGCTCTTAAGTATAATAATGCCCGTAAACTCTTGCCATCGAGAAGCTTGTAGCTCATAACTTAGAGTTGAACCTTGCAGACATATGTAACTATGCCTCCGCGAAAGTTCCGCGATCGTGTTGCGAAAGCTCGCTTTTTTCCGCGAAGAAGGTCATTTCGGGATGAAGCAATTTAGATCAACAACCATGTAGAAGCATGCCGAACATTTGCCGACCCTGCGCAGTCGTATAAGATTTGCTAGTATTTGCACACGAGGACTTGCAGGGATTTGCCTTCTCCAGTTTGCTTTGAAGATGTCGCTTGATGACCTCTTTCGTCAACCTGTCCTGGCCGTGGCCATCTTGTACGGTGCCTCACGCAAAGAACCCGTGCCAAATATGGCCCAACACGGCAGCTAGCAACAGCTATAATTGTTGGCAGGGCTGATTAAAGGAGATGTGGCCCTTGCCGCTCTAATCTATCATCTCGTCTGAACATGAAACTATAATCGCTCCCAAAGCGGATTCATGCAACGTAGTAGGATCCTGGTTGTGGTCTGTATTACGGGGGGTTCAGTGTTGTAGGTAACTGCAGCTGTGATTGATGTGTGGTTGTCGTACACATAGTGAAACCTATCTTGTTTATCTTTTCAGGCAGGATGGACTTTCAAATCCGGATCACATGACGGCCCTTATCAGGGTCTTCATTAGCGAAACATGTCCTGCGACGCGTCCTTTTCTGTGCTAGCAATGTGTGACCACTGCCGTGCGGTTCCTCTCAGTCAGCTTTGTTAGCTAGGAGTCTGGATGGGCAGATGCCTGCTTGAAGGCCTGGGCAAAGATTCCTCCAGGTACGAGAAGGGACCTATTACACGTGACAGAGGTCTGTTCCAGGGATGCAATGAAGTTGATCCGTATCATGATGTTGATCGGCAGAGTGCCTTCGAAGGTCATTCCAAAACACTGTTGCTACTTTCACGGATACAAGAAGATCTTCCGCCTTGCATCTTCTGTAGCTGCTGCTACGTTGAAATACATCATGAGCATTCAGTTGCAGCTTGTTGAAACGAGCAGTAGTGGAGCTCCAGAATCTTATTGTGTACCGCAGCATTTCCCTTAAATCTGATACCCCATCACATGAATTTGTCAGTGCCGTTGAGCTACAGGCCTTCGAGTTCTCAGATGGGCTTTGAGCTCGGTCTGGGCTGATACAATCTGTTACACCCAGATTTCACCTGCTGTTGAGATTTCTGAGCGAATGTGGCACCGGAACAACTTAGAGCGACACGCCACATTGCCGGGCAAAAATTCTCGTGCCGTAGGCGTTGTCTCGATGATCTCGTTGACTTGAAGTTCTACGGGAGGAGAGCGGAGCCTACAAATGGAGATGCCTTGTCGTTCGGTTCTTGCAGGAGCCGACGTAAGCAAGGTCTTCTGAGGTGGGATGGGGGTTTCACAGTCTGGTCGGCCACCAGGTTCTGTGATCTAGCCGCGACGTGGCGCTTGCGGAATGAATCACAACCGGAGCTGATTGCTGGGCCTTGCTCTGTGTTCAAACTTCGATATGGGCAGACGCATCCTCCGACGAGTCCCATGCGTTGCTTCTGAGCTCCTTTTCTTCGACAATGAGCCGCCCGACACAATTGGATTGAGAAGTGCCACCTTGCAGGGATTGTCGCCCTTTCAAGGTCTAGGTGTTCGCAAGATCTTGTACGGACAGTGGGGAGACGTCCTCCGTTTATTTCTGGTCTGTACCAGGCCAAAGCACTGCTCTGACGCCGCGGAGTTGGGTGCCACGGCAGTGAGCTTCAGCTGCATGGAGCTGGCATCATCTAGGGCATTCGTCAGTCAAGCAACAGTCAATTCAAGAGGGGTCGTGACAGTCGCAACCTTTGCTTTGCTATGGTTTCTGTCCATTAGTCGTCCTCATTGTGGAAGAAGCATTGGTTAACTGCAGCTGCAGCAGCAGGAGGGGCGCTGCTGTTGTCGGTATAGTAGTAGTTCGGGTGTTGTTGCCTCTGGCTTGCTGCAGCAATTTTGAGCAGCTGGAAAATGGTAGCAGCAGAGGCACTCGTGCAGCCAAGGTCGAATGTTTGAAGTTCGATTTAGCTAAATCGGCCTGACCGCGCAGTAGTGATGATCCACGACACACTGGCGTCGCAAGGTTTGCAGTGTCGTCGCGAAGTCTTTCCATGAAAGCAGCTAGACTGAGGGGATGCTGCGTACATAAGCTGAAGATTTGAATGCAGAAGCCTTGTTCATGTGTCCTAGGTTTTGTCCCAAAGGCCTCACACAAGGCGTGTGGGACGCGGCCGACTGGAGCTCAGAGTTGCCAAGCTTCAGCTCCCAATTTCTCGCTTGTCCTTTTCATGGTACTCTTTGAAGGTAACTCAGGTCTTTCCACTACCTCTACACAGCACCTCAGCACTACAGCGCCACCAACGCCGAAGCAGAACTGCTGCACTGCACCACTACACCACCACGAACAACGACAATTTTCAATTGAACGCTGCGCGAGCGTGCTCTGCGCTTGGCGGGCGATTACCGCTTTGGCACTTTGGGTTAACCCGACTTCGGCTCCGTTCGGAATGCCAAAAAAAATCGCACCCAGACAACCGGCCTTCCCGCGCACAAGCACCCATGTTGTGCATTCATGCCCGTAAATTTGGGCCAGCACCCGCCCTTAAAGCAGCTGTCGGCTTCGCTGGCGTTCCAGAAAGCGTGAAAAGCTCCTCAGCATCCGCTTAGGGCGGTGCTTGTGGCCGGGCTGCCGGCTTTTCAACAAAGGCTAAGCGGCCTGAGATCTGACACAATCACGAACACAGGCTGTGGCAGGTGGCACGAGGGGACTGCCCATGCGAATATCGCAGGTACCTCTTTCATCCGTTTTTGGAGCAAGGCCAGTGGCACGTTTTGCTCAGAGGCCTCGCGCGAGCCTCCAACCATGAAGTAAAACGAAACACAGAAAACCGTGAAAAGAAAAAACAAAAGGACTAATCCTGATCTCAAGGCCAATCAGCCCCTATGGAAAAGAGCTGCCTATGGCTTGAGCAGTTGCTTCACTGGACAAATCACTTGACTGTCTTCGTAACCTCCGTCACCCTCAGTGTAAAAAATTGCGTCCAATTTTCACGAACTGGCAGCCGGTGGGCCGTACTCAGTAGAGCCGTTTCCCAGAGTTCCCGTCTAGTGGCGTCCCACACTAGGTAGCTCCGGACTACCAGCGATGGACCGCAAGGCTGGTTCGTCGTCAAGACACATAAGCTGGGTCACTCCTAGCACTGACTGATCCCGTCGGTAACAGGACAGTAGCGAACACAACCGGGGAGGGCCGCAGCTTCCGGCTTAGCTGTGCTAGAGCCTCCAGTCGGCAGACAAGTGTCATGTCGCTTCTGTCTGATATAAGAAAATTGTGTGAGTGCACTGTAAGCTTTAGCGCCATCCGCTATTTCGCCACAACAGCGAGCTGAAGTGCCCTACCGCTTGCCCAGTAAGCAATGCCGTAACAGTAACTGGGCCAGGGATCGGGACCTGGCAGACCAGCGATGGTGGCACATGGCACAAAAGTGGGGCCAACTCACCTTACGGTTGAAAAGCGCAGTTGGAACCCAAGGCCCGCTCGAAAGCCACACCCTGCTCAGTCTGATCCGTAGCGGCTCGAACAGCGACAACCACAGCCACAACCACAACCGCACCCACAACCACAACCACAACCAACAACCAACCACCAACAACCAACAACCGACAACCAAGAGCCAACAACCAACAACAAACGACAGACAACAAACAGTAACCAACAAGCAGCAAACAGCAAACAGCAAAGAGCGGCGGAGTAGTGTCGGAGCTTGAGTTGACGCAAAAACTACAAATGGCGAGCCGACTGTGCCTCAATGTTTTTCTCCAGCAAATGCTTTCTTACTTTGGTCAGCGTTGTGCGGCAAGTCCTCTTGTCGAGATTCTTCTCGACAAGAGGATTTGCCGCACAACGCTGACCAAAGAGCAACTCCAACCCTTGCGCTGGCCGTGTTCTGAAGTTGAGTGCAGTGCAGGAAACTTTCGAAACGAGGCCGTGTCCGTTGGCTTTTTCAGGAGACACCCTTTTGCAGTTTGGTTTGTGCCTTGCGAGGCTTCTCACAGATTTGGAGCAGCATGCTTCAGAATGTATACTTTCGAGCGTGGGCAGGTAGTCTGCCACCGGCTGCGAAACCAGAGCCAACGAGTTCGTTCGACACCGTCGAGAGAGGGCTTAGGGGACCGTTCAACTCTGCTTGATATCCTACCGTAAACTTTAAACCCCTGAACCCCAGCACGGACTGGTGGAAACCCTACCGCCTACCTCCAGCTAATGCAGGATCCGGCAGTCATGACCCAGGTTCCAAAGGATATGGCTCAGTGAGAAAGCCGTTTACGATTCGCGAAAGAGGCTTGTTGAGAGACGCTAGACGTTGCGCCTGGGGCCCGATTAGCGATGTAAGCACGAACTACACAGGCTACAACAACAAGAACATACAAGAACATCCACAACGACACCGAGAACAAGAACGACAACCACCACCCCAACCACAACGACAACGACAAGGAGAATAACAACAAGATGTAGCAAGAGCAACAGAAGCAACAAGGGCAACAGGAACAACAGCAAAGCAACAAAGCAACAAAACAACAAGACGACAAAACAGCAAAACGACAAAGCAACAAAAGCAACAAAAGCAACAATAACAACAAAAGCAACAAAAGCAACACAAGCAACAAAAACAACACAATCAACACAAACAGCAAGCACAACAAGAACAACACGAACAACAAGAACAACACGAACAGCACGAACAACAAGAACAACATGAACAACAAGAACAGCAACAGCGGCAAGTGCAGCAAGAGCAGCAAGAACGGCAAGAACAAGAAGAGCAAGAATAGCAATACGGACACGAATAACAACAAGAAAAATAGCAACACCAGCGTACCAACAGCAACAGCAACAGCAATAGTAACCACAACAACAAGGACAACACCAACGGCAGCACAGCAACAGCAGCACGGCAACGGCAACAACAACACGGCAACAGCAACACTGCACAAAAGCAACCCGGCAACAGCAACACGGAAACGGCATACTGGCAACAATAAATAACGCGGCAGCAGCAACCCGGAGACAGCAACACGGCGAAAAAAACATCAACGGCAACAGCCACTACTACCACCATGTCACGTTGATTTCTACTTTTATTCCTACTATTATTCCTACCATTACCCCTTCCCCCACTCGTACGACCCCCAACATACCCTTACCCCTGCTGCTACCGCTACCGCGGCCGCAACTGCTGGTGCTGTGGCTACTGCTGCAATTACGACGATGACCACGACGACGACTACTACTACCACCATCTTTTGTACGGGTGCCAAGACGAGTATTTGGAGCAAAGCAGCAGCACTCATTATTTTTTGACTCGTAGCAGAGGTAAGCTGGTAGCATCAGCAGCACAGGAGGTAGTGGCAGTAAAACCGGCATGACAGCATTAGCATAGCCGCGCGAATACCCAAGCACGACAGCGAAAATGGACGACGAATTTCCGACGGTGCTCCATCCCTCTTTCCAGGTCGAAGCATTCCCTCAGGCCGGGCGTGTGATTGGCGCGAGCTTGAGCCCAGTTGCCTCGAGGCAAAAAGTTGTCGAACCGCAATGTTGTGTGGAGTTCAGGGTGACCGGGCGCTGAGGGCTCCGGCAATTCGGTGCGAGATGCGAGCGGGTAGTAGTACAAGAAAAGGGACATAAACGCAATTCGTGCCTTTTGCTGTAGTCTGGCATCGCCACGCCAAGGTCTCAGAATGCCGGGAAGACCAGAAGCAAGCCGGATCGCATGATAACATGAGGGTCCAGCCCGGCCAGAGTAGACAAGCAACAGCGTGTATGCATGAGTTAGAACTAGCAACATTTGAGATAGGAAGTGCCAGCAAGGCAAGTTTGTCACAATCCGTCCGCCGCCGCATGCAGCATGCTTCAGCTGGAAGGGACTTCCGTCCCGGTGCTGCCATTGACTCCGCGACCCGATGTCGTGACTTCGGCTCTGAATTTCGGAATTTCGGCGTCGGTGGTGGCATGTTGCAAGATGACAGGCTGCCGTGCATTCATGGCAAGGTGGACAAGTTGGTGCAGTTCTTGCATCTCAAAGCAGATCAGCATCTTTCAGACAAGGTCGCCGTATGCTTTCGCTTGCCAAGCGACTGTGACTGTGTCTCGGCTCAGGCCCAGGCATTGCTGTGGCGCTGTGCTGCCGAGGGTCGCTCTGTGCCGGAATCCTGAGCGACGTTTGCCGAACCGCGGAGCACGCGGGGGACCTCCAGAGCGAGCCCAGACCGAGGCATCCTTTCGGTGTCCTGGCCGCGGCAGAGGTGGCAGCCGCAACCCTGTCATGTCTCTTAGATGAGCTTTTTGTTTTCTGCAAAGGTCCGACGAGCTGTTGGCAAGTTCGAGCAGCTGCAGAGGCTGCCACCGTGCACAGTGTTAGCTTCGTGCGTAGAGCCAAAGTTGCTCGGAAGATGCAAGGCACGCGGAGGAGAAGCCGCTGGAGCCAGCAAGTGTGCCGGAGTCCAGGTCCTGTAGGAGTTAGGTTTGCCGGTGTTCTTTTGCAACAAGTTGCGACTGAGGCTATCTGCTAAGCCAAGATCTCGCGAGTCGGAAGAGGTCTGCAACGGTCATGCAGCCTTCCTTGCCTGGTCGAGCTTCTGAGAACGTGTGACTAAGGCTTCAAACTCGAGAGATGGCCGAGCCTTCAGCCTTCTCCATGCAAGGATTGCATGAGCTTTCAAGCAGTCATCCGTGGCTTCGTGTGCAATATGCAAGGCCGCAACGGCCGCTTGTTGCAGTAAACGCATTTCAGTGGTTGAGGCCAAGTCGCCGGCAAGACCTCGGCACGTCCACAAGTCGTGCTTTGCATGCACAAGTCCTGCGAAAGCCAAAGTCGGTCAGTGTCCAGTTTTTCATTACGACACAGGGCTGTGATACTCTGTATGAGTCTCGCTTCTTGTGCCGGTCTTTCACTGCGAATTCTGACTCGGTCCGTGGGATGGACGCAGACTTTCCTTTTTGATGACAGTGGTAGAGGGATCCCACTTCGATCGTGCAGGTCAAAGATATTGCGCCGCTCTGCTGAATCAGACGTTAATAGTCCCAGACGTTAATAGTCCATCAGTTCCCTGTCCTGGACCCTAGCATGGGTAATTGACAAGCACTTTCGGTGGACTGCCTCCAAGGCTCTACCTGCGCTCCCAAACGCCAAAAAGGCGCCTCAGAGCAGACGCTGCTTAGCACTTGCCTGTGCCGCTGCTGCTCCTGCGCCGCGCCTACTGCTACTCCGACTGCAACGGCTGCTGCCACAGCTGCTGCTACAGCTTCTGCTGCTGCCACTGCTGCCACTGCTGCCACCGCTGCCACCGCTGCCGCCGCCACCTGCACCGACGGCGACGGCCACCGCCACCGCCACCACCATCACCACCACCACGACGACGACTACTACTACTACCGATACAAGGACGACAACGGCCTTGACGACGAGCCGACGCGACCACGACGACGATGACAACCACGACGACGACTGCGACGACCGCTGCCACGGCCAATACGGCGACCACGACAACCTTCCTCTTTTCATCATCCCCTCATCACGACTTTCCTCCACCTCGTAGTCATTACCCCGCGATGGCTCTTCTGGTCCTCTGCCTTGAGGCCACGAAGTTTGGACGTTTCGAGCGCCCATTCCCTCATCATCATCATCATCGTCATCGTCATCATCATCATCATCATCACCATCACCGTCACTATCACCATGATCGTCACCGTCACCGTCATCATCGCCATAGTCGCAGTCGGATCAACAGGATGGGTGTATGTAGCAATTGTAGCATCCACAACAACGGCAGTCATAACAATCGCCGAGTCATCGTCCCACTCCTCCTCCTCCTCCTCTTTTTGGAGGCGCAGCAGCTCCGAGCAGATTTTACGAACGGCCGCCAAGCGGCAGTGGGACGTGGCAGGCGGGAGCCGATGGAAGATTCCGCCTTGTTTCTGCTCCCATCTTGCCTCCCAGCCCCTGCAGGCTATAGCAACCTTTCGCGGGATGAGGTGGAGAAGGCACGAGGGTCGAATCTTCAAGGATGTGAGCGAGCCTCGATTGTGCAGCTCTACAGCACTCCTCGGGTCGGGGTTGAACTTGTTGGCGTGGTTCGAGTTTGTTGCACCATCCTTTACTGACGAGAAACGAGACGGTCAGCTGGTGTTTGGGGTTTCAGGTTTCTAGGGTTTGCGGCTTTTTTGACTTTGGGGTTTTGGTGCTTTGTTGTAACTAGGTTCTCTTGGGCTTGCGTTCGTCGGGCTTGGAGTTTTTGAGGTTTAGGGTCTTTAGGGTTCAGGGTTCTTCTGGTTGAAATTGTCTGGGGTCTAGGGTTCCCAGAGTTTAGAGGTTTAGGGGAAGATGAAGGGCCAACTTGTTTTGCTTTGAGCTTAGTTGTTGTTTAGGGTGCACTGCGCGGGTTTCGGGTTTCATCCGTGCGCGAACTTTCCGGTGCACGAATCCGGCTCGTATATTTAAGAATCCGCGACTGCGCGAATGTCCAGTGCACGAATCCACAGCTAGCGTGCGCGAACCCGCCATCCATTGAATCCACGTTGTCCGTGTGTGTCTCCGCCGTCGGGATCTGGATCTGAGTGCAAAAATCGGTTCTCTGGTGATTGTAGTTCGAGAATCGTTTCCTCGTATCGGTCTCTGACCTGTGCGCTGTGGTTTTCGAGCCGTCGGATTGTTCCGGCGACCGGATCGGGCTAAAATTGCGCGTGCAGGGCGACATGATTAACAAAGAGTGGCTCATTGAGAAACTTGGAGAGGTGCTAATGACACTCTCTAGTCTTCGCTGTTTGCAGCGAATTTGGCAAGCATCCGGCATGGTGCAGGAAGAACGGAAGGCGAGGTGGCCCACAATCCATCGATCAAGCTGCAGTGAAAACACTCTTTTGTTGTGTGTCTTCTTCTGCGCCGATGCACCACTTACCCTGGGCTCCCCAAAGCGTGCCTGCGCTGGGACAAAGGAGAGCGAGAGAGAGAGAGAGAGAGTGTGTCGGGTAGCCATTTTGGCTCAAGTGCTGCACCTTTGCTTGGGGCCTTGTGTGGCTCCCTTGCATCGGGGGGCAGCTGGGGGGTTTACCTGGACTGTACCTCCAGGGAAGCCTTCCCAGTTGCTCCAGCGGTGCTTGAGTCATACATCCGACGCATCTTTGCTTAAGTGGCCCTGGTCGCGCCAAGGGAGGTCTGCGCAATAAAGGTGACCGGCAAGTTCGCGATCCTACTCGCAGACCGGTGACCTCAAAACTGCAAGATCCTCACCACCGATGCTTTCAAGGGTGAGAGAGCGCACTTCTGCACCAACGGAGCTGGGGAGGTGCCGGCCGAGCTTCGCACATCCTATATCCACGCTGGACGGGGGAGTTTGCCGTCCGGAAGATCGTGACTTGGGCAAGAAGGNGGGAGGTGCCGGCCGAGCTTCGCACATCCTATATCCACGCTGGACGGGGGAGTTTGCCGTCCGGAAGATCGTGACTTGGGCAAGAAGGCGAACATAGTGAAGCACAACCTACGTGGTACCATGGAGTCCCGAGGCAAGAGGACATGCAGACTATGCAGACAAGGGGGGGGGATCTGCCAGCAAGGGTTTAGAAAAACCCACGAACGAGCGGACCCAGCCTGCCGATTCCACGGGACTGATGCTCGGGGGAATGTTCCAGTGACGCGTGGGGAGGCTGCACAACTCAAACCCCGCACGAGCCCAGAGGACAGAGATCGTGAGAGAACTGCTCGTCCGCCGCAGGTACCCTTCGAACACATGACGCGGTTTGTGACAAGGGGGGGAATTGGACTGCACTTCCTTCCAGGACCCTTGGACAAATGGATTTCCTGCGAAGTCAGAAAGCAAGAGGGGGAATGGACAGACAGCAAGACAGGACGGCCACTCAGTACAGATGAGAAGGGGGAGTTCCGACAATATCGGCGACAGCTGGCCAGGAGAAACCGGGTGGGGCAGAACGCTGACAAGCTCGCCCGCATCGTGGACCGCTACCTCCCCGACCTGGCCAACGAGACCCGCTGCTACATGATTCGGTACCCTNCGACGACGAGCCCGACGGAGGGGAAAACACTGGCAGCCGGGGGTCGCAAAGACCCAAAACACCTAGCAGAAGCCCGACGAGAAGGCCAGTACAGCTCAAGCCACGACTGGGGGCGCAGAGACCGAGAACACCCAGCAGGAGCCCAAACAGAAGGCCGGGGCAACTGCAGCCCAGCATGCGACGTCAAGTGCAGCAAGTACAAGAACACATGAGGGCAGACCGACAGCGAAATAGGACTACAAGCAGTGAGCGTGAGGGGGGAATTTGATTTTCTTTCGCTTGCAAAGCCAAGCCTAATCGGACGGGCCGCAGAGCCAGAAACGCCACAACGGGGGAGCCACTAGCCCCTCACCCTTTGCANTTTCAAATGGGGACCTGCAGTTTTGTAATCGTCGCTCAATTTGCCTGAGCTCTTGGGGGACGACACCTTTTGTGCACACTCGTAGTTGGGACCTCGAACAGCGGGGGAGCCAGCCTCTTGACACTACTGGTCGCTACCTTTTTGGCTGAGCCCGCCGCATTCGTTATCTGCACGTCTCAGTGTTGACCTGTGTTTACCACAAATGAGCGGGAGGCCGACCTAACTACTATACGCACCCTTCGCACGGGGGAACCTGCCAGTCGTCGTGCACCCTCGTGTCTTGGTTGTTGTGGTGCTTCTCAAACGACGGCAGGGGAACCGCTGCATACCATAGGTTCTACTGGGGGATGTGTGCCTGGCGGAGGGACTAAGGATGGGCTGTAGAGAGCGCGGGGACGAGGCCGGGATGCGCGGTTTTAAAGTTCAGNGGACTAAGGATGGGCTGTAGAGAGCGCGGGGACGAGGCCGGGATGCGCGGTTTTAAAGTTCAGGGTAGGGAGGTTCCTCGCCAGACACACGCCACCTGTTGTAACGTACAGGGGGAGCCGGCCCCGACCGACGCTTACCCCAAAGCCTCTTCCACCAGCTAACTGGGGAAGGGGGCGCCTTGGCGCGGGTTCGCACGACAGTGAACTCTTGCCCTGCGAAGTGAAGTGAAGTGAAGTGAAGAGTGTGTCGGACGCCAGTCCGCACCGACAGTTCTCACAGCAAACCCCGACCTGCACATGTTGCTTCTACCCGCACTGTTAGGGACGCGTTTTAGCAGGCTTCTCTTGTTACTTGGTGTTGTTTGATAGCGACCTTGTGCAGACGAGTCCATCCCAACATGTGGATGGGGCAGTGCTAACGCGCGGGTCACGAGGCCTGCTCATGGCCCTAGCCCGAGCAAAGCAACGAAAGAAAGAGAGAGAGACTGTCAGTACTTTCACTCCCTCCTAGAAAGCCCGAAAAACGGGCGGGCGCAGTGCGCGGATGGCTTGACTCGCCGCTCGGTCCTTAAGCCTGGGAGAAGAAGAGAAAGAACCAAGAAGCCAGGGGGTCAGCAAGGACCTGAAACCCGGGCGGGACAAGGACTTCGGCTGCGCGTTTCGCGTGCTCGGACGTGCTTACGGGTGCGTTCTCCCAAGGCCGTCAACAAGCAAGCCTGCAGCAAGGCTGTGCCTTCGGGCCCGGAAAGCTTCACGCACTCTCCATGCCCGAAAGTCGTAGCAGTAGCAGTCGTCGTAGTAGCAGTGGTAGTTGTAGTAGTAGTAGTAGCAGCAGTAGCAGTAGCAGTAGTAGTAGTAGTAGTAGTAATAATAATAGTAGTAGTAGTAGTAGGAGCAGCAGCAGCAGCAGGAGGAGTAGTAGTAGTAGTAGTAGTAGTGGAGCGAGCGGATCCTGAAGAAGCTTCATGCCGGCAGAACACAGATCAGCGACTATTGCAAAAACTGTATCTCAAACTAACATGCTCTGTGAACTGATTGCGGCACCAGTAGCTGATCGCCAGAACTTCAGAGTATGCAGGCCATTTTCCTCGGCGCGGGCAAGCGTGTGACAAGGCCGCTGGACTTGTGGGGCGGCTGTGTAGCGCAGACCATGGCAAGCAAGTATTACATGGCAGAGTCAAGCCGTGGACACGGTAACAATGCTTCTCGCGTGAGGCCAGTTGGAAATGCTTTGGGCGACGCTTCCGCCACAGCGAAGGTGCTGCTTTTGGTGCTTTTACTACGAGTTGTTTGATTCTGTTTGCTGCTCTCGACGCGTACAGGAAGGGGGAGCAAAGCATTCGCGTTCGTCTGCGCTCTCGCCAGGTCGAGATCGGGACCCAGCAGACTCAGCAATCCAAGGCTAAGGCGGCTGCGCCCGGAAGCCCTTCGAAGTCGGAGAAGAACAAGGAAGTGAAGGGTGCTTGGGGCCACGTGGTCGATGCATTGCGCTCGGAAAGGCTGAGGCCGACGGGAGAAAGTTCTGCACGGCTGCCATGAGACGAAAAGAGGTGATGTATAGCGTTGGGTAGCTCTGGCAGGCCGGCTTGGTGAAGCTTGGCAGATTCTGCAGCTCCCTCGGCCACCGCCGCCATTAGACGGCTATGCGATGGCTGCTTGTCAAACATGATCCGCGCAAACGTGCATGCGGCTGAGCTTCATCTTTGAGGCCTGCAGAAGGGATAATAGATGTGATCCTGCAGCTGATTCTGAATCTGATTGACAGGACTTCTTCCGCGACAGGCTTCCCAGGAGTCGCACGACTTGGCTTGGAGCAGTCGTGAAGAAAAGGGATTTATCTTTCTAGCTTCGCTGAACCTTGCCGCCTCGGCACCACCTTGGCTATCTGCCCGGCCGTGCCCAAAGGGGGCCAAGGGTCCCGATGCTACAACCGAGCTCAAGTGGCAGGATGCCGTTGCAGTCCAGGTCGAGAAGGGTGGCCTTGTTTTCCAAGCTCTTGCGTGGAATCCTGCAAGACGATGGGCCGATGTAGCTGACGGTGTAGGCAGAGTTTTATGCAGCGGCTGCAGCGAGAGACAACGTCGCGCTGTTTTGCATTTGTGAGATGTAGAGCAGAGGCTCAACACAGCGCCGAGTCATGAAAACTTGTCTGTGATGAAGCACGGCTCAGCCCTTCGGAGGGCTTCTCGTGGCCATGCCGACCGTTGCTAGCAGTCCTCACCTACAGGCCTGTGCTCAGAGCGAGCCGAGCCGGTTGAGCTGCGTTTTGCCTTGCGCTGCTTCTGCTGGCAGGCACTTTTCCCACTGCAGGAGGCTGGGAAGTTGTGAGATGATTGGCAACCAGCCGATTGCAAGCATGCTTCGGCAAAGGAAGGGTTTCTGTTCTGCAAAAGCAAGGGCCCCTTCTAAGATAAACCACGTCCCTGCGCTTCGGTGCATGTGGGTCAGGGTCATTATGCCAAGGAGTCTTGATGTGGTTGCCTTCGACCAACCTTGTGCCGTAAGTCGATTGGCGAGCTGCTTGCATGGCCGTGCTCTGACAGGATCTTGACGACATCAGCAATTTGAGTGATGTCGCATCAGTGCGTTCCTCAAATCTGCCTCCGGATGCCAAGATAGCAATACCAATAGCTTGCCCGAGGTGGTCTCCCACATGGCAGGCGCCATCGGCAAAGGGTTCGATTCGCATGTATCTCCATTCTCCTAGTCCTTACTACGCAGGGTTAAGTGATCTTGCCGTGGAGTTTTCCAGCAAGCGGCGCGCCTATCTCGCATGGCAGGAAGCTACATCGGGAGTGTCGCTTGGATTCGCATCTTCATGTTGGGCCTCTCGCGCTCGTCAATCATGTCGAGCGCTTCAGGTATCCCAGTTTTCAGATACCAAAGGCAGCGTCTCTGTTCTGTCGGCTGCGCTCCCAGTTTGATGCATTTCGATTCAGGAAGGGTGGGAAGTGATGACATGGTGCTTGGAGTGAGCTCTCAATACATGCCAGTCCAAGCAGATGTCCGCTTTCACTGCTCCGTCTGGGACCCCAGACATTCGGCTGACGAGTGTTGTCCACTGCGGTGGCGATTCGAGTGTTCTGCTGTGTTCCTTTTGCAGAACCCTTGCACAAGTTCTTTGGCACAGCCTGTGTGTGGAGGCCGCGATACCGGAATAGTGGTGCCTTCGTGCACGGCACGAAGTTCCTCCACTTTGGGCCGATCATGGAACAAGGTGCAGCTGGCAGATGTTAGCCAGGCGACTAGACGAAACCGGCGAAGCGGAGTGAAAGGACTGAAGGCGGCCAAGAGCGAGATCTTCATGATCGACGAAGTCCGCCCGGACGGCCGGGCCGAGCTCCCGGATGCTCTCCGGTTCGATGCCGGCGCTGCGCTGCTTGCGCTTGTGCTTGCGCTCTTTTTGGAATTTCGAGCCTCGAGGTGCCCGGCCTGAAGGAAGCGCCCGAGATTTTGATCTTCATCGACGAAGTCAAGGACAGCTTCGTCAAAAGTGTCGTCCATCGCACCTGAGAGCGCCAGCAGGCCCGTAGTGAGAACATGGAGTTCGACTACGATGTCGGGGCCATGTTTGCATGTCAGCCTCTAGGCGCATTTTTTTGCACTTCCAAGGCCAAGGAAGGCACCTGGAAAACCCGTGGCATTGACGGCGTGCCGACACCCTGGTGGAGGGCTACTGTACCATTCGCGCGCGCGTGTGTGTGTGTGTGGGTAGATGAGGGTGCAGGGTAAGTGCTTGCAATGGCCTTGAGGATCCGCCCGTGGTTCTTCCAAAAAGTCGTGGATCAGAGAGCCGGACCAGGCCAGGCCATGCAACAGAAGTCTGTCCCGGGTCTAGAGTCTACGTCTGCTTTGCTGGCCCTCGAAGCGATGTTGCGTGTTGAGCTCAACAGCTCAGCAGTGTCAGCAGGCTTCGTGAAAAAAGCCTTCGCCACTGTCCCGTCAGGTCGAGGAAACGTCCTGTTCCAGTCGAAAGAAGATCCTCTGATGCAGGCGGGAGCTTCTTTGAAAGTGATTTCGCGTGACTTGGCATTGGTGTGAGGCCAACAAGGTACCAAAGGTTGTGCGGCCAAAGTGAGAGGCTTGGAATTCTGGCCCGGCTCGCTCGCGTCGCTCTCTCGCTGGAATGTACCGACGGAGCAGACCCTGGCCTAGGTTTCTTTTGCATGCAACTTACTGGGAGAATGTGGACGGCATTCTCAGAGAAGGCATGAATCTAGAACAAGCAGATTTAGTCAGTTGCGTGACTTGAAATCCGAAGTGCGGTCCTGTGTGACAGAGGAGATCTCTGCAGCTTTTGGAAATGCACCGGTTCTGTTTCGGTTGCAATTCCAAAGGCATGCATTATCGTGAACTTGCAAGCATTTCGAGTTTCACATGTGGAGATCGATGCTTATATAAACAGATTCCAGACGCTCAGCCCATCGCGACACCGTCCTTTACATTTTGCGAGCCAGTCATGTTGGTCTTAGTCTTCGACACAAATTTTCTACATGCTTTAAGAGGAGCTTTCTCTGGATTCCCTGCTTTTCCATCCGTGGCAACGTTATGCAACACTCCCCCTCTGTGTGTTTCCAAGCGGAGCCGTGTAATGGAGCCTTGTCGCGGAGTGATGTGAAGGTATTGTGCCGGCCAAGAACCCCCTGTCGAACTCCAGACACTTGGCAATGTTATAGGTGCCACAACACTGGAAACAAGCGAGGACGAAGATGCAAAATGCACTTCTGTTTGCAGCGCCCAGGAAGACCCTTCAAGAATTTGCTTCAGGGTGCAGAGTTTGAAACTCAGCTGTTCCCGCTGTGAGTCGGCATAACCTCTTGAGCTCTGGGCACCCGCAGGTCCCACATCTACACCCTTCGCGAGCCTGGCCTGCTTTGTGGCTTTGCAGCACAGACACCACGAAACAGGTTTTTTGCACTGCTACTCAACTGACAACTTTCATCAGCCAGCCTTTCATTTCAAAGCAGCTGAGTGTGCGCTCGCACTCACTCGCGAGCCTGTTCCAGAACCTGCACTGGCGCTTTTGAGCACAGAGCTGCGCGCTTTCACGGCTAGTCAGGCAGCTAAAAAGGAATGCAACACTCGTTAAGTGATCAATACCAGCTCTTCCTCGCCAGGTGGTGGCCAAAGTGCACCGAAGTTTAGGGAGGACGCGCTTCAGGACTGCTGAATAGAAGCTGCGCGGACGGCCGCGGCTTGCTGTCCATCCATCTATTTATCTAGCATTCCCCACCGCATGCACGCGCGCACGCCCGCACGCCCGCACGCCCGCAC
>BGNK01003266.1:21290-34770 GCA_003297005.1 Symbiodinium sp. clade A Y106 | reverse complement strand
TGCACGCACGCACTCGCACGCACTCGCACGCACTCGCACGCACTCGCACGCACTCGCACGCACTCGCACGCACTCGCACACAAACACACACACACAAACACACACACACAAACACACACACACAAACACACACACACACAAACACACACACACAAACACACAAACACACACACACACTCACACACACTCACACACACACACACACCCACCCACACACACACACACCTCTCTCTCTCTCTCTCCCTCCGCCCGCACCGCCTGCTCTGGCGAGCTTCACGAGACGAGTCTGATGATGCCAGGCATTGTGAGATGCTGATTTTGCTTGCGAAAGGGCGGTGCTGCAGGGTCAATGCTGCAATGCTCGTAATTTGTGTGCAGTGTGCGCCGCTTGCAGGAGCAGGAGCCCAAGGGCCAGGCCTCGCGTTTTGCTTGGTTTTGGATAATCGACTTCTCTGGTTCGGGAGTGTTCGGAAGACTCTTTGAGTTGGGTCTCCCCAAATTGGCGACATCCAAGTTTTCGGAGGCGCAGGCTTCCACATTCTTGGTCGACGAGGACTGCAGTAGGTGCAGGAAGTTACAAGTCATCGGAGAAGCACGGAACAGGCTCGGATTCAGACAAAGCAGAGGAAGAAAATCCAGCTGCCATACCTGGATGCGATTTTTCAAGACAACTATCCATGCTGCAGGGAAGTGCCACGTCTCCACATGCAGCTTTCCTGATGGGCTGCAGCGCGAGATCAGGACCGCGCAGGTCTTGACAGGCGGCCAGATGCAATTTTCGTGGCTTGCCTACAGACTCAGAAATTTAGGAGAGAGACGGGTCCGGACAAACATAGACAGAGGATCCCGCCATTTTCCCAGGTCATCGACACGAAGAAGGCGATGGACTTGGGCATAGACTTAGAGCTAGCCGGGAGCCCAGAAGGGTTCCGCCAGTCTGCGTTTGAGCCGCTTTTACGCATTTGTCATGCGGCATGTTGAAGCAAGCATGGGCGCAGTTTTTGATTGTTTTGGTCTGGTTGATACAATTCGTGTCGATGTCAATCAAGACGCGATCGTTTCGAACATGCCCGCATGCTTGATTCTAGCATTCACGCGAGGTTCAGTCGAGCGACCGAGAGGATAATATTTACGTGAGAGGCACGTGCCGTCAAGGAGTTGGGTCTGCATGAGCATCTAGCATGACTGCAGCATGAGCAGCATGAGCTGAGAAAGCTGCCAGCTGTCATTCTGTTGAAGATTCAAGAGCTATCCACGAAAACTTCAGCAAGAATGACTTGGCAGAGGCAGCGTGCCAGCAGAAATCCTCTCGTCTTGCCAGCCCAACATTCCAGCAAACTTGCCGGACACGCTGAAGGTGGGCTGGATGCGGGGGGGGGTATCCAGTTTGTGTGATGGGGCGATCTTCGAGCATAGGCAGCCGACTCGCAGGCCAAAATCGTGGATCCAAAGTCCTTTGAAGATGTGCCGATTATCGATTTGTCTGGAGATGAGGCCACCTTCCCGGCGCACAGGTTGTCAGAATACACGTCGCTCCAGTTGTCTTTGGGACAGTACCGTGAAGAGAGACTCTCGCATCGAGTGGCATGTAATTCACGGCGTAGAGCAGGAGTGGCCAGATTCGGCAAAACCTGCAAAGACTTCTCGAGTTGTCTGCTCCTGTGATGCATCAATGAATGAAATCAACGAACCGAATCGATTCTGATCGACATCTTTCAAATCCGAGCGATGACTCTGATCCCGCCGGATTGACAGACTCGTTGTCTTAACTTGCGGCAGGCAGGGCTTGTGGAGCAGATCCGCTACGCTTGTGAGGCCAGTGGGATAGGTCGCTTTGTGATAGCATTGCTGAGGGAAATCGATCATGGTGCAGCAGGGGCTGTGCAGAAGCATGAAGTGATCCTTGCCAGGTCGTGGGCTTCATGCAGATCACAGGGTGCGCGAGCTAAGCTGAATCTGTCTTGGCGTGCGCTCGTCTTGCTGTTTGCGCGTGGGCCGCCTGGGCCTAGGCATGGCATCTCGGAGGAGTTGCAGGCGAAGCATATGGTCGGCTGCTCAGTGCTGGGTCATGCCTGTACTCAACCTCACCACATGCAGAAGATAGGTTATGTCTGGCACGCCGGGACAGGGAGCCCCGTATGTCATGCGCAAAAGGCGTCAGCGATGATAGTTTTTCAACACTGCTCCAACGTCATCATCAGCCACAACCTTTGGCACAACTGCTGTGGGATTTGGGCGGTCACGGAACACCGGCCTCACGAAACTGCCGACTTAATCGATCATGGCCTGTGACCATTGGGACACCCCAATCACCAAATGCCGTTTCTGCCGGCTCTACAGTCACAACTCTGGACACTCGTCGGTCATCTGAAGCCGGAGGTCATTTTGCTTGCAGAGTCTGTAAAGTGCTGTTTTTGCCCTGAAGTCGCAGGACTTGCAGAAGAAATTCTTTGAGCTGCCGCAGTCGGTCAAGGTCCATGTGTGGACAAGTGGGCTAGGATAGTGCAATCTTTTGTTCCCCTGGCATCCGCAAGGAGCGCTTGCAGTTATGCGATGAGAGCAGTGGGCCAAGCTCCAGACAGGACAGGGCGTATGCTGCTTCCTTTCCACGTGCATGAGTGTGACTCTCAAGGCCCGGTCCGTGGCTACTTCGGGCTGGGCGGTGAGGCCTGGGCAAGTTGATGTTTTGGAAGCGGGCTTGGGCTTGGAGCATGTACCCGTTTCAGGATCTGGACCAAGTCCTCGAAAAGCAGGCTGGGCAACTGGAGACAGAGATGTGATGACGGTTATCTGTGGCAGCCCGATGCAGATGCAGTGTGGAACCCAGTTGGCTAGGTCGATGAGGCAAATGGCAAGGACACGGAAATTCTCATTGAGGTTTGCATACATGTGCGAAGTCTGCGTGGAGAGCCAGATCGAAAGGGGAGACGGCCACCGTCCGACAGAGATCATGATCCTTATCAGCTCGCCTTTCACTGTTTTGTTGCATGCACGGTGCCTAAGTTGATGGACCGAGAGCACTGCTGACTCCAGAGTGCACATGCACACTGTGACTTCCGTTGTCAGACCCACTTGGCAGGACACAATCCGCAAAGCCCGCAAGGATCTCAAGGAGGCGGGAAAGGGGACTGTTGGGGCATGTTCCAGCCGTAGCGAGCCTTTGGGCCTGCGGAACGGCAAGACTGGGCAAGACTGAGTCAAGCGATCTCTGCACTCCTTCTGAAGGCTTTGGACTGCAACGGCGTCCCCTTTGCCCGGCCAGTCGGTGGATACATTGCTGAAATTTTCGCACAGCGACTTCCTCAGGACTTGCAGCTTCACGTGTGAAACAGTTATCGTCCAGGACATTCTAAGCAGGGTGTTGATGAAAGAGCGGCACGGGCGCTTTTATTTTGGCTGGCCATGTTTTTCTGCTGGGTCTGACATGGCTGGCCTCTTGCACTGCTTAAGTTAAGGCCTTCGCAGCTTCCGGCAGAGGAGCTTTTGCTGGCTGCAGTTGTGATGTGACTGGTAAGGCTGAAGCGTTCCTTCCTTAGGTTCAAGGCGGCCTACTTCATGCTTTCATTGGTAGTTTCACGCTGAAGCACCTATGCAAGGAGGAACTTGCTGGTTTCCGCGAGGTCCTGGACGAATACGTGCACCAGCTCGGATAGACAGCAGACGGCACATACGGGTAGAAAGAAAGAGCTGGTGTCAGTGAGTTGGGCAAGGCATCTGAGATGTTCCGCTTGTCCAAGAGGCAGGCCGACTTTTGCAAGAGCCGCTGTGAAGCGATCCGAAACGATACTGCACTACTAGCGCTACCTCTGATCTGTCCGGCTAAAGGCTCTTGGCGCTGATGGCTTTGGCGCTTGACAAGCCCCGGGATTTTTTCGAGCAGTGTCGCGGCCGCATCGGAAGCGAAGTTCATTGCTACGGTAGACACGCGGGTACGAAAGGACCTGATGGTGGGAAGTTCCTAGTCCGTAATTGTATCCTGGTCTTCAAGCCCACCATCGTCATGATTCATCATGTGCCCTATGAGAAAAAGTCGGAATCCAGAGGAAGACCTGTTATAGCGGATGGTACTGGATTCCTTCACGTCTAATTGTCACTTCCCTCGTTTGCTGTGCTTGACTTTCACCCCCTGGAAGTGTGAGAGACAGATAGTGAGACAGAGCGGGAGAGAGACATTCGATTCAGGTTGATTCACTCATTATAGTCAAAATTATAGTATCTAGTTTGCTATCTCTCAGCCCTTCAAGCGAAATCTGAGGGTACCCCGAATAAGCCGCAACTAACCCCTAGTCTTGCATACTTGAGAACTTCACGAACATATGGTTTGATATTAGGGGCCACTTAATGATAGGAGTGACGTCGGTGTTCCGTATTTTGCTGGTGCAAGCTGGTTTTGGCACAGTGGCCCGAGTCCTGGCAGTCCTTGGTGTGTGTTGCTTCTCGTGGCGGGCGTCCCGCAGGCACTTGACCCAGCCTGCCGCTTCCTCAGTTTTGTTTCCTCCGAGATGTGCTCTGAAAAGCACTCCGATTGATTGTTGTGGTTTCTTGTGGCACTCGTGATGAGCTCTGCCGAACGGCACGGCATATTGAGGTAGCAACCCACAGACTGCTACACTACTGGCCGCTGAAGGTCCCTACGTCAGAGAGGGGGTTCAGCTGCCTCATCACACCTCATATGGTTGCTCCGACACAGCTTTGACATGGCTGAGCAGACTGCAACATACTGCAACCCCTGGGCGTTTCCGTACACTCGCGAAGGACTACGAAACCGAGATCGGTGTCGGAGAGCACACGGACTATGGCCTGCTCACCGTCCTGAAACAGGACCTCAAACGGTGAGGCTTCCTTGGACCGAGGTTGAACGCGTGGTGACCAGTGCACTGCGAAATTGAACCTTATTGAATCACTGACAGGATCTGGTGGGTGGGCTACAGGCCAGGGCTGTCGTCTTTCCGTCTGGAGTTGGCCGACATGCTTCAAGTTGTAGTAAACTTGAGGGGCCAAGGACTTTGAGCGGCCACGAGTTCTCTGCTTCGTGAGACAGTCGTACAGAGGTCCTCAATGCGAAGGACGGTCGGTGGATACACTGCTGTCCGGTCAAAGCCCTGGAGAAAGCAACTTAAAGCATCGGTTGTTGTTCCACTCTCTAGTGGCATAGCATCGGCTCGGTGACTGTTGCTGTGACTTGTGGTGGCTTCTCGTCTGTGTTTCTGCACGGCGCACACTTCTAAGTGATCCATCTGACAGCCCGCCCTAGGTGAAGAACGCCTTTGTCATCAACTTGGGTGACATGCTGAGCCGATGGACAGCCCATCGATTTAAGCGCGACCCACAGAAGTTGATTGCTAAGTCATCAGGTTTGATTTCATGGTTCTCCAGGCTCTTTGGGACAAACATGCCGCCGTTTCAGCAAAGCGAGACAGTTCTACATGTCTGTCAAGTTCCGATGACAATGAAGAACACTCCACCCGGAGCCTCTGCAAGACCACAGATGTCGTGCAGATGCCTATACCACTCCAGACCAGACAGCCGGCAGAACGAGGAGTGCCAGCCAGTTAGAGAAGAGATCGGCCCCATGGGGGGAAGTTAAACACTCGCAGAGCTGCCCCACCGGATGCCGCTCCGAACAGTCTTTATACGCATGCACAGAGAGAGCAAATATGCACTACGCATGAATCCTCAAGGGTGCAGCCATGGCACTGCCTCCTCCACCGCCGCCGCCGCCGACGGCGGATGCAGAGGAAGTTGTCGCAAGTGACAGGGTTCATCTTGTGGACTCAGCTTGAAGGCACCTCCTGACAGCGTCGTGCTACCTCATTTCTGGTGTGCTGTAGCCTCCCATGTCATTGACTCCACAGGAGCTCTACGAACGACTTGCGCTTCACGCGCCAGTTTGCGGCTGCTTGGTCCGCAGCGGGAGCAGAGGGAAGACCTGTGATCGGCCAAATACATCCTGCCACGGAGCTGATATAAAGTGAGTCTGTGAAATCGGTGTAGGCGACCTTGTCTTGAAGCACCTCCTGCTTCTTGAACTCTTTGACTTGCATGCAAGTTGACTGGACTCTGGAGCTATCACGAGAGCGGTACAATTCGTGCAGCTGCCAGGCTCGTGTTTGGAACCGCTGATCAGCGGCTTCCTGCAGGCAGGGTCGTCGCCATACCGCTCTACCTTTCAGGGAAGAGGATGTGGCAACATTCGCGCGACCAATAGGTGTTCGAGCTTGAACTGATAGTGGCAGAAAGATCCGAAAGCTTCTGAGGATCCAAGCTTTCGCCGAGATTTGCAGGCAAGGCTGTCGGGAAGATTTTCTACTGACAACCCCAGGAGTCAGCAGTGCCCCATTCGTCTTTACCACCATTTGCGCTGTGCCAGTAGGTGTTACTGTTCTTACCAGTATATAGCATGAAATCTGAAAGCAATATCATCATTGCTGATGTTGCGATTGTCAGCGCCAGCAAGCTTCGTGAGTCTAGCCGGACCGTAGACCTTTGAAGACTTTAAGCTACCACTTCGCTTTATCAATCTTTAGACTGTGCAACAAGTTCCGCATAACATCGTTGCTTCCATCGCAGCAGTGCACGATTCGTGCACAATTTTGGTTCGTCTCGTGTTTCCGCAAACACCGTGCTCCTGCCGCCCTGGTGTCTCCGCCTCCCGAAGTCGTGCTCTCGCCAGGTCTTTTCGAGGTCTACACCTTCATAATCAACTTTTTCAGAACATACAACAACTTGAATCACAATTGGCAAGTCTCTTCGAAAATGCTTGCGATGTGTGTTATCATGAGAATTTAAAACATGCAAGAGCGGCGGAAGGCAAGGATTCCCTTGTCTGCATTTTGCTTGAAGAGACGAAGGAAAAGCACTCCAACGGACAGGCAAATAACGGGGGATGTTGAGAAAGTGACAGGGACAGCAACCCACACTCCTTGTGTCCGTCGTCTGCATCTTTCTGGAACGCAAGTGGGACGGGAAGCTTGATCCCTCCATTGCTTCCTTCGGATCGCGAAGGCCTGACGAAAATGGCAGTGCGGAGGTATATGGAGACCACTCATACTAATAACAGACACTCCACACCTTTCTGGCAGGATCAACCAACGCGCGAAAGAGGAGAATAAGGAAGGAAGAAGCAGGTCCCAACGTCCAAGTTCTCTCAAATGAGAAGGCTGGCAGGAAAGGAAGATCCGTGCCGGCTTCCATGCATTTTTGCAAACAGGAGACAAAAGGCAGAACTGCCGTGCAAGCGCAACAGTGGAGATATTCCGTGATCCTCCGTAGATTGGCGAAACTACTTCATCTGCAGACTGGCCGGCAGTTGGGATTCGTGAGATGTTGTGAGTGCTGCGAGTTGGGCAGGCCTTCGTTGCAGCGCGAGCGCCAGAGTTCCTCCAAGTCTGCGAAGATGGGAGCCATCCTCATGCCGCTCGGAATGGAGATCGGATCCGGCTTCGAAGACATGCAGCTTTGGCTGCCGGATCGACCAGCAGGCTCGCAACAACCGTAAAACAAGCAGTAGGACCATTGTATTCCATGCCTATACATACCTCAGTAGGGCAGGGTGGCTTCGAACAGTACTGCAGGCAGCTCTGGTGGCGGAGATTGCACAGACATACTTCAACTAATCAGCATAATCCGCTCAGACTATGCATCTACTGGTGTGACTGTAACAACCAACTGTTCGAACCAAACCAAGCCAAGCGCAGCCACTTGGAAGGGGACGTGCAAGGGTGTTGCGGCTGTCGTCAAGTTTCAAGCTAACGAAGCCGAGCCGGCAAAACAGTGCCGACACCAACGCAGAATTTCGGGCTAGCCTAAGCTATGACCCTCCAGGATCGGGATTCGGACACGACATGCAAAGGGGAGAAGCTTTGGCCTCGCACCTCAGGCTTGGAAAGCCTATCACGACGAGTATCGTGGCATCTTCGAGAGCCAGATGCAGAAGCTTCGACAGAAGGTATGCAGCAAACTCCGTGTCCGTGTATGTGTATGAGTGTGTGTGTGCGTACACACCTGAACATGGTGACAGAGTGAGCCGTCAGTGCTAGTATCCGCTTGCAGCTTTTCAGGCAGGGGGTGCAAGCAGCTCGTTCAGTCTTGCACCAACGAAGACACTGAACAAGAGCTGGTGATATCCAACGGGACGCCGTTGGACGTACCTGCATGAAGGCCGCCCAAATTNCAGGCAGGGGGTGCAAGCAGCTCGTTCAGTCTTGCACCAACGAAGACACTGAACAAGAGCTGGTGATATCCAACGGGACGCCGTTGGACGTACCTGCATGAAGGCCGCCCAAATTACCCGAAAAGAAAGCTGTTGTTTCCACATTTGGCCGCAAGAGAAGCTGCACTGTTATTGCAATTTGTCTTTGTCTTGTCTGGTCCTGTTTGTCTTCCTTCGCATCAGCACGTGCCGAGCCAAAGTGTGTGTTTGTTTTGTCGCCCAAGGGTGGGAGAGGCCCTTTGCAAAGCAAGACCCCGAACTCCGCCCAGCGGCAGAGCTCAGTCAGGAAAATCCTGCGCTCGCTGGGGATGACTGACCAGGAGCTCACGGAGCTCTGCCGCTGGCTCCAAGAAGAGAACGAAGCTCCGCTCAAAGATGCGAAGCTTAGGTACTCCGGTACTCC
The DNA here is from genome assembly GCA_003297005.1 of Symbiodinium sp. clade A Y106. NCBI lineage: Eukaryota > Dinophyceae > Suessiales > Symbiodiniaceae > Symbiodinium > Symbiodinium sp. clade A. The sequence goes on along the minus strand of BGNK01003266.1, from coordinate 26,155 downwards.
TATGCGGTAGCAGGGCTGCTTTTGCTGCTCGTGCAAGGGCCACGGCTTCCAGTACGACGATGGCTTGAACGCTTTCCTGCAAGCGGTGACAGTTTGCAGCCCGGCTTGGATTCGTGTGGAAGGGCTCTCCACGAATCGAACAAACCACGTGCAGGCGAGGCCTACGACAATTTCCTCACAGTGATGTTTGCTGAGGCACATGCACGCAGCAAGAAGTGATCGCGTGCATGTTGCTGCTAGGGCAGGGGTTCTTTTCATTCATCATGGGCATCGGGGAGGGGGCCAGGTTGTACTTCTCCACGCTTTCGGCAGTTTCCCTTCACTGTCCGATTTCGGGACGGGATGCAAAGCCGGTTTGGACTGCCCACAGGTTGGCCGTCAGGCGGGTGACGCCATTGACGTGACGGTGCCGGAGACATCGGGACCAGGGCAGCCGCTGAGGGTGCCGCAGGGATTTTTTCACAAGCTTTCCGACACTTAGACTTGCAGCTCAATTGTCAATGAGGGACGAGAGGCGAATAGGAGAGATGTGAAGAGGTGGCAATAGCGCTGTCTGTCAGATCTCGTACCTCGGCATCATGTATGACCTTACCGTTCCCGAGACCTGCGCTGCCGGCGAGTGCTTTCAAGTTTCCGCGACTTGGCTTGCTCCGGAGACTCCAGTGTCAACTTCAGGTGCAGCCTTCAAAACACTGGTGACCCTTTCATCCCGTAGGAGGTCAGCGTGATGTCGCGTGAAAGGAAGGAAGCGCCGAGACACAGTTGTTCCATGTGGTTCATTGATCCTGCAAGGTGACGAGACCTGCCAATCTGGCAACTCGTCAGAGCAAATAGGATGCACAGATGATTTTGTAGCCACATTTGCCACAGAGCGCGTTCGCTAAGGATCTGGTGTCACTTTTCAATGTGCCAGATTCCTTCTATGGCCTGGATTGACCAAAGATTCACTCCTGCCCGCAGAAAAGAGCTTTTGAGGCTTCACAGGAAGCTGGCAAGGGATTCAGAAGCGAAGCAGAATCGACCAAGCGATGCCAAGGTCAACCGTGCATCGGGTTGTCACGACTAGCGCCGGGCTCCAAGTTTCAGAGATTGGAAGCTGCCTTCTTCGTGACTGCTTTCCAAGGCCTCCGAGAGGTATTCTGTACCGTACTTCCTAGAGCCGAACATGGACACCATTATCCAGCCGGAAGCCCGCTGCAGTGCAACTGATTGCTTATTTTGATACACTGAGGGTAGTTTTGGGAAATTCGCTTTGCAGCTGGAGGCATGATCGTTCGAATGTTCGCATCATCATGTCAGTGTCTCGTTCATACTTAGGGCCTTGCGGCACGGGGAGGCACTGTGGCCAGAAACGACCATCCCCGGGCTTGCGTGCCGTGCACGAGTATGGCACCTTGTAAGTCCTGGACGGCCAGCATTCTGAGCATCACCCGGTTTGCACTCCGCCTTTATGCAAGCGCATTTTCGCTTTTGAGGAATGCTTTGCGCAATCGAATCGCTTCGAATCGATCCAAGCCCGTCCAACATTTCATATGGAATCTCGTTTCGGGCAGAAAGGCCCGGACCTCTTTCCATTTCATGACAAGAGCGGGAAGGCCGGACATGCTACATGTCGCCGGTCGTAAAAGTGGCAGTCGCAGTGTGTAGCATGCGATGCCACAGCCCAGACATATTATGCAGACATCCCAATTGTGGAGGGTCCCACAGTCGTTTTCATTCTCGTCACATCGCATAGCACCCGACCGATGCAGCCTAGCGGCTTGGTTTGACTCTTGCCTCGGAGTAGCGTGCAGAGCTTAGGGTGTGCTATAGCAGAGGCGAATTCCGTGTAGAACCCGACCTTGAGCTCTCGTGGCGCCCAAGAGGAGATCCGTGTGGTATGCTCGCATCTCTGAGTTCCTAGTAACCCGAAAACGAGGTTCCTCAGAAGTGGTTACACTTTTGCTACGGTAATGAGCCTGGGCATGGGGAACAGAGCAGCAAGGGTTTCGACAACATGAGCGATCTGTGTGTCTTTGAGGTTTGGCGGTCTTTGCGATGGTCCTGGCACACAGGCAAGTGGGGCCAGCACAGCCCTCAGCTTGCGAGTTCCGGACGGTTGAAGGCAACATTTATGGCACAACTATCCTTCGAAATCACACTCAACAAAGGGTCGTTGATGTGCCCCAGTTGTCACTGCACTAGGCCATACGAGGGTCCCGTCTAGTTTCGTTTTCTGCCTTATCTTGATTGCATTGCGTCGACAGCATCATCCTGCAGTTCAGATCGCTGGGCCAGCTTATCATCCCATGGCTTTCATTCTTCCTCCGAGTTGGATTGTTGGAAGCCTTCAATGTTGTCGACAATCGAGGGCCCGAGCACAACCTGTGAAATCCCTACGCCACCCTAGGTGTCAGTCTAGGCTAAACTAAACTCACCGAGCCGCGAAGCTTTATTGGCTGGCGTAAGGTCTCGTCAAGGTCCAAGCAATGCTTCCTGCGAGGCTCTTCCGAGGCACCTCCATCTTCCGGGCTGTCGAGCTCTCAGGACAGGCAGTGGTGGCGGCGCTGGTGCTGGTGGAAGTAACAGCAGTGGCAATTAGTTGCAGAGGTAGTAGTCGTCCTCGTGCTGGTGGTGGTGGTCGTAGTCGTAGTTGGGGTTCGCTGTCGTGGTGATCGTGTCAGCAGCGGTAGTAGTGGTGGTAGCAGTGGTCAGTGGTAGTAGTGGTCGTGGTAGTGGAGAGGTAGTGGTAGTGGTAGAGGTACAGGTAGTGGTAGTGGTGGGGGTGGTGGTGGGGGTGGTGGTGGTGGTGGTGGTGATGGTAGCAGTAGCAGTAGCAGTAGCACAAGCAGTAGCAGTAGCAGTAGCAGCAGCGGGAGCGGGAGCGGGAGCAGGAGCCGGANAGCAGCAGTGGCAGCAGTAGCAGCAGTAGCAGCAGTAGCAGCAGTAGCAGCAGCAGCAGCAGTACCATTAGCACTGGCAGTGGCAGTGGTAGTGGTAGTGGTGGCGGTAGCGGTAGTGGTAGCGGTAGGGGTAGTGGCAGTGTGGTGGTGCAGTGGCAGCGGCAGTGGCAGTGGCAGTAGCAGTAGCAGTAGCATTAGCAGTAGCAGTAGCAGTAGCAAGTAGCAAGTAGCAAGTAGCAATAGCAGTAGCAGTAGCAGTAGCAGTAGCCGCAGCGGTAGCCGTAGCCGTAGCCGGAGCGGGAGCGGGAGCGGGAGCAGTAGCAGTAGCAGTAGCAGTGGCAGTATTATAGTAGTAGCAGCAGGAGTAGTAATTGCTGTAGCCGTGGCTGAAGCTGCGAACGGACGTCGATGCCTAGTCCAATTCGTAGGTATCGCGACCTGAGCTATGCAACCGTATGTCATGATTCGTCATGTACATAAGAGCAAGACTCCGTTTTGCGGATCTTGTCTCNGCGAACGGACGTCGATGCCTAGTCCAATTCGTAGGTATCGCGACCTGAGCTATGCAACCGTATGTCATGATTCGTCATGTACATAAGAGCAAGACTCCGTTTTGCGGATCTTGTCTCTATCAAACCTTTTTCGGCATACACATGGGACCGGGTACGGACCATGTTGTCGTGCCAGTATTCTATGCTCCGCATGTAACGCAACTTTGGCTCAAAAACTATATGCCAACTAGCAAAGCTAGTAAGCCTGTACCGACCTAGCAGAAGGATTCGAGCCATCCCGTGCACAGACAACTCGTCACCTGACCGCGTTGCGAGAAAACAGTGGAGCCGAGTTTGCCTGCAAGGGTTCTGGACAGTGTGGAAGAGTCTGCCTTACAGCTCGACTAGGCGAACTGCAATGTACTCAGAAAAACTGTGAGCTTCGCCAGGCCCACTTGGATGCGTTTTCTCTGCGCATCAACAGAGCTATGCCTCCAGAGACCATGATCATTCGTCGGCGTCAATGTTTGGACGAGTCTTTCTGTATAAGATATGCTTAACAGAAACTGATAATACATAAAAATGATAAAACCCAGATGACACATACAATATAGTACTGTGTAAAATACAGCATAGTAAAATGCAGGAGCACAGCATAGGTTCTGGCACAAGACAGCGTGGATCGTCCCTTTTCGTACTTGTGCCGCCATGGCACCAGCTTTCTGAGACATTGCCATCATGATTGTCCCAACGATTATCAATAAGACTGCAANAAGACAGCGTGGATCGTCCCTTTTCGTACTTGTGCCGCCATGGCACCAGCTTTCTGAGACATTGCCATCATGATTGTCCCAACGATTATCAATAAGACTGCAAGGATTGCCATTATGACCTCTTCATGCCGATTGCCAATAAGATTGCAAAGATTGCCATTATGATGTCTTCATGCCGATTGCCACCTAACCTTCTGGCGGCTGGAATGCCATTGGAATTGCTTGACATTGTACTTCATNCTTCATGCCGATTGCCACCTAACCTTCTGGCGGCTGGAATGCCATTGGAATTGCTTGACATTGTACTTCATGCCGACTGATTACGAGCATCTGCACCAGACAGTCAAATTCAGGTCGATCAAATTCAGTCCCACCGCTACAATCTGACCAGTATTGGAGGATGGGCTCTCCTTGGTATTTCTCCTACCTGACCTATATCCTCGATTTGGACGCAAGTTTCCCACACTTATGCTGGAGGTNGCACCGACGCGGGAGATGCGCCGCTCCCTATGATTAACCCACCTGACCACGCTCTCTATGCTTATATGTTTAGCCAACACTGGGAGACGGTGGCTCCCAATATGCTGCAGCCGAAACCTATGGAACACCCCAACCGACTGTCAGGACTGCAGGTGCGCCCGCCCGCACTTTTCAGAGAGGCGCATTTCTGGACTACTAGCAAGATGATCTGTTCTATGCTTCCCCACGCTCGATGACGA
>BGNK01003266.1:7536-21245 GCA_003297005.1 Symbiodinium sp. clade A Y106 | reverse complement strand
CCTTCCCATGCTCTACGCCAACGTCAACTGACTTATCAGGTGATCAATCTTTTATCGGCGAGTGGTCACGAATTCCCCTTGTGCGTCGGGTGAGCTTTTTCATTGAGTATAGCAGTCTCTTTTCACACTAAGTTTTCCCCCACGGTGGCTGGAAAATTTACCCTAGTCCTGCCATCGTCTCACCCGAAAAGGGTAACGACGAGCCCTGTATAGACATGCCCATCATGTAGTTTCCTGGACTGTTTTCCCATGCCGTATGCTGTATGCTTCCGCCGACTTTTATGTTTTCTCCACACGTTAGTCCCATTACCAGGGCTGCTGACGAGTGGTCTCACTTGTGGACTCGCTCTGCGCGACTGAGAGAGAGAGAGAGAGAGGAGCACAGCATGTAAAACGGTGATGAAACAGTATGTAGTTTAACAAACACGACAGAATACTGTGTCATACTAAAGAATGTAGTGCCTAACAGTTAGCAGCGAGACTTCTAGTAGCAGTTGGTGGCAGTCTCAGTACTAATAGTAGTAGTAGTAGTGGTAGTAGTAGTAGTAGTGGTAGTGGTAGTGGTAGTGGTAGTGGTAGTGGTAGTGGTAGTGGTAGTGGTAGGGGTAGGGGTAGGGGGAGGGGTAGGGGTAGGGGTAGGGGTAGTGGTAGTGGTCGTGGTCGTGGTCGTGGTCGTGGTCGTGGTCGTGGTCGTGGTCGTNGTAGTGGTAGTGGTAGTGGTAGTGGTAGTGGTAGTGGTAGTGGTAGTGGTAGTGGTAGCAGCAGCAGCAGCAGTAGCAGCAGCAGCAGGCGGAGTAGTAGTAGGAGTCGGAGTAGGAGAAGGAGAAGACATGCAATATAGAATCTGTAAGCTCTCAGGTTTTCGCCACCTCCACGGGAAGCCGCAGCGCAGGTGCAGTCAAAGAGCACGAGAAACTTGCAACATTGCAAGCCAGACTTGCCGAGATGCTTTTTCACCGTCCCTGATCGCCAGGATACGGCAGAAGCAATCCTGGAGCGATTCTATCGCGCAGCTTGGATCAGCGGGAAGGGGAATGAAGGGAGGAGAGCAAGAGATGAGTGATGGAAGAGAAGACACAGGGTATTGAGGAGACGGACGCAGAGACATGAAATGGGGCTCAGGCTTTGCGCTGGGGGCTCTAGCGCCATGCCCCTGCAAGCAAGCAAGTCAGGGGACCAGCCCAGACAACCAAAAGGCAAAGAGAGGGAGGCAACAGAATCCGAAGCGCAGTGTATCTGCCTCAATCGGGTTTGGACAAAGGGTAGTTGTCTGGCGGTCGACCAGGAAATTCAGCACCCCACGTGCTGCAGACGTGAGTCGATGATCGTCCAACATTGGCTTGGACGGAATGCCCCCGCCCCCACTGCACTGGAGGACGTGGAAGGCACTTGCCGTTCAAGCCCGACGGGGACCTGGGCGTTTGCAGCTCAACAGTTCTCGCTAGCAGTCATGGCATGGGCGCCAGCTACGACAACGCGTCCGAGCCGTGGTGCTGAGTCAGAGGGAGAGAGCCAGATTTCTGGGCTGGCTGAGCAGGAAGAGGAGAGGGAGACAGACAGAGAGGGAAATGGCCCCTTTACAGGGTCCTCAATCCTGAGTCACTGAGCGAAATAACAAACATCAAATTGGATCTGAGCAACCCGGGCATCGATGCAAAGGCAGTAATGTCACATAATTATCGCTCGCAACAAGCTGGGTCTAACGTCTAAAGCAGGTCGGGGCCGAAAAAAAGTACATTACGTAACCCCAGGTACTTCCGGGGGTTAAGTACCTGTCACTGGGGATGTGGGATCTTTCAATACCTCTTCGCGCCTGACCTGCGCGGGGTACTCCAGGAGGTACCCCGCACGAAGGAATCCTTTCGTGCGCGTTGGATACCCACTAAACCCAATCCCAGGGTGCCTCCGCACATTAGGTGGGGATGTGCGGGGTACAACCTGCATTGTGTAAGTTGATGAAGCCAAGCGAGGATTCAAGACCGTCGTCAATAGTATGCACACTACAAGGGTCGCCATGTAATCTTGCGCCGGTGCCTTGAAATTGGTCCTGAAGCACCATGAATCAATGAAGACGGTAGGAAATTGCAGAGACATTCTCGATACAATCAAGGCGTCCGGCCAGCTGAAGGCTCGCCCGCGTGGATCGACACCAAGCGGCATTTGGACGGTAGATGGTGGGACTTGAAGAGCACGGCAGCCGGAACTTCCCTGGGGGTTGACTCTGCGCTTGCAGGTCTCTGCTTGCCGCTTAAATTGCAGAACGCCATGTCGCATTTGCTGCAGCATGAGCCTCATGCGCAGCTCTGGAGGGATAGCACGTTTCCTTGGAACCGTTGAATCGGGGAAGGGGAAGGTCGGATGCGTTCACCGCAAGATCACCAATAGCACTCGAAAGATGACTGAAGCCTCCACGACGGTGGCATTGACATCATATCGGGGCGGCAGAGGGCTGCCGGTCTGAAAGATCAAGCAGGAACATGAAGGTGGAGGTGGAGAGGCGTGCCATCGTAACAGACAGCTTCTTTATCCTGTGGCTCAGATTGGCAAATCCACAGGTTCTTGGAATTTCTTGGACGACAAAGGAGGCCTCTTCCGGATCCATGTGTGTGGCCCCAAACAGCCCGCCTTACACTGTGTTTTGTCGGACTTCCAGTGCTCCTAGCCCTGGCCCTAGCCTTTCTTTTTAAACCTTTTCTGATTCTGGCACCCAGCTGTGTTGAAACACAAGTTTGTTTGTTGCTCTTGCTGTGGATGTGCTGAGTTTTCGAACTATTTCGGCCCACATCCTTGCTTCGAACGTGTTCTAAGAGAGCAGACCGCAAGCTGACATGGGAGATCCAGCTGCGATTCCCGAAGCAGGCTGTGTGTGGGACTAGGACCAGGCCTGTAGCTTCGCAACGGCTTGGCTGGCCGAAGTGTCAGTGAGGAAGATGACCCTGCAGCGAGCCAGGCAAAAGCAGCGACTCCGGTGTCACTGCAGCAACACATGGAGATGCATCGAGAGCCGAAGCTCACAGTTTTGACTGCAGGTCGTGTGAAAAGTTTCGAGGTCTATCCAATAGAGAGCTTGCGAAAGGCCTAACAATACACCACATCAGCAATCACGCGACAACTTACAGCATTTGGAGACGTATCATCAGCTGCATGTTTTACTGGACTTGACATGTCTGCAGCCAAGCTCTTGCACATCAGGAATGGTGCAGAGAAAGCCAGGTGACCTGTCGTTTGTATATATGCCGATGTGAGAGATTCCTCCTGAACCTAACCTGACAAATTTCGATTGTCAAGAAGACGAGCATTTGCAATCCTGAATCCTCCTCTGAGCCAACAGGCTCCCAGAGAGCATGATGGAATGGGTTTGGGAGGTCTGTGCAGAGGACGTTGACTTGGGGGTGATGCTGCAAGTCATAAGCAGCCAACGCGAGCACTCGAGTTCGATCCGAGCACTGCATGCATTGTCGAGAAACAACTCTCGGTCCCACGTTGCGTGCTCTGCAGAATCTATTGCAAGGGGCGATGCCAGAGAAGTGGAGGCCAATTTTCCACTTGTTCTTTCGACCTCACAGCAGAGCCAGGCTCAAACTGTGCTTTTGATCTCTCAGCTGTCGTAGCATTCTGAGATCTTGCCCGTCCTCTCCTGACAGGGGAGGTGTACAGCCAGGGCAGGATAATGTGTTCCAGCTCTGACGAGAGCGCATTAGGCATTGATCTTTTGGTTTCCAGCTAGCGGGGTGTCGCCCTGGAATTTACTGCCCGTACGGGCGTGCACGCAAGGCAAGATCTCTGGGGCAACACTCTCGCACGGCCATAGCATTCTTGAGCCGCAGCAGGGAAACCCCCTGTGATACCTTGTGCGCCGGCTCATGCCGCATTCGAATCCGTGGACAAAAGCATGCGATTGAATGCGACCAATTGTCAGCTGTGTCTTTGCAAAGGTAGCAGGTAGCAGTCGAAACTAGACAGTGGCTACTGCACGCCGAAGTGAAGGAACCTTCAGATCTTCAGCCGCTACAATCTCGCCACCGCTGCTGAATGTTGGCTCTCTGAGTACTCTAGGTTCGTTTCTTGATATTTGTCTTGTGTTGGCAGGTACTTGGGCAGGAGCCGGTAGCACAGTGAGTTGTGTGACGGATGTCCTCCCCAGCTCTGGATGTGGTTGGATGATACTCGGTGTGTCTACGCACCCTGTGTGCGAACGGAGGATCAGAGCTCTTCAGATGACGAGGACCATTACATCACTACAAGTAGGAGTGTTCGCACGTAGATGGGCTGGATTGCAAGGACCATCGTCTTGAGGGAAAGGATTGCATGCCACTAACCCAAGCTGCCATGTGCCATTTCGTGGAAGTGGCAGTTCTACATTCCAGCACGAATAGGCTTTATCCTGATGCAACTGATTCCGGAGTCTAGCTCTTGCGAGGCAGTTGCGGCTGCTAGCATGGTATTGGGATGCTTAGCTTTGTTGCAGGAGGTAGATGTCAGCAAAGTTCAGCCAGAAGGCTATGAGGACGGCGTGCTCTCGCTGCAATTACTGCAGCGGCCGATTGGTGTATGCAGCTGCTACAGTCTCCATCCAAGCGAAGTTCACATTAATGGAGAGCATTTGTGCTTGCATGTCGACATGCACTGCACTTGTCCCAGACCACTTGATCACCGGTTGTGATTCGAGTAAGGTGCTGAAGGAATACATGAAGAATTGCAATAGCAAGGACGGCGGCACCAGAGTTGATTGCTCCAGGGCAATCAAGGTGTATGTCGACGTGAACCCACATGAGCTGAAGAAGGTGGATGACCAGAATGAAGAGTTGCTCGCTCCATGCTGACTGTGCAGGATATGCCAGCATCCCGAATACCTCGAAACGATATGCCACTAGAGTAGAGAACAATTTTGGCTTTCCAATCGCCCTTTCCATCCGAGGTTCAATATGATCTTCGTGCTCAAACTAGCTTGGCTCGATCCTGACCTCAAAAACTTCGAGTCTGAGGTCACCTTGCGACAGACACTCTCGGCGGACGAGCCCCATCTGAAGCGGAAGAAGATTTTGCTGAAGAGGAAATATGCGAATGGTGATATCGACTTTGTGGAGGATGGGACAAAGCAGGCCCAGACACTCTCAAAGTTCGACTATGTCAACCTCAGAGATCCAGACTGGAGCCAGCATTTCTTTCCCGATTTCTCATTCCTGAACATGCAGAATGATGCCTTGCAAACGCTTGAGAAAAGAACGCTTCTCTGGTGTGGTGAAGAAGGCGGTTTCGTTTCATATTCCATGAAATACTATGCCACCTTTCAAGAAAGCCTCGAGTTGCACAGCTTCCCTTTGGACCGCCAGCTGTGCAGGAGGGGGTCTCAGCAGAGAGTTCAGATTGCTTAGGCTCCCTTGCGAAACTGCAGTAGAGAGGGGTGCCCAACGTTTAGCTCGGCCAGCAGCTTAACTCGGCTTTGGCTCAGCGATGTTAGAGGTTTCTGAAAGCGGCGCGATTCAAGAAAACAACGTAGCACAACAAGGCGGGCCGATTCAGAAATGAAATGAGATTCAGAAAACGCAGAGGACTGATTCAGAAAGCAAAGCCGCAGAGCCGCAATGGTATTTGCGGTTTGCCAACGAACATACCTTTGTTTCTTATGGCTTGCTAACCAATATCTTCTTTCGGGGTTTCGGGAGATCCCCCCCCCCATGATCTTCGTTCAGGGTTTGGTTTGCCATGGTTTGCCAACCCTCATCTCCTTTTAGGTTTGAGATTTGCCAACCAACTCGTTTTAGGGTTTGAGGTCTTGGCAGCAAATATGTTCAGGTGTTGGGGTTTTCCAACCAACATCTTCTTTGGAGGTTTGCGGCTTAGTAATTTACGTTGGTTGTTTTTGTGAGATTTGCCAACCTCTGTTTGGGTTTCGGGTTTGCCAAGCAGCCACACCACGTTCAGGGCTGGCCGCCCGACATAATTAGTATGATTTTCAGGAAGCGGCAGCGGAAGGAGTTCTGTGTCGGCGGCAAGCGATGCAACTTGAAGGTTCAGGGTTTACAAAGGTGTGTGGGTCTAGGGCTTGACAGCTACAGGCAACAGCTTCGATTGCCTCAGGAATCAGGTCGGTTCTGGTTTCAGGGTCTCGGCTTTGTTGCTGCAACCAACTGTCCTTAAACTTGCAGACCAAGATCCTGTTTCAGCGTTTCGGATTCCAGCCAGCATCTCCTTTTAAGGTTTGGGGGTTGAGCCAGTCGTGTTGGGACAGGTTTGGGCTGAAGGTTTAGCGCTTAAGGTTCGTAAGACGCAAGTGCAAGTGCGGTCAACATGGAAGACTTTTCCAGGCTTTGAAGAGGTAGTTTGCCCATGTTTGCCCCATCGACCACCATCCTCTAATCCTGAGCATCATTTCTGTTATGATTACAGCTGTGCGGTCGAAGATGAGACACCCGTTCGCTGCTTTAGGTTGTCGCTTGTTTTTTCTTCATCGCTGCTGACGTTTTGCAGATGTTCGCTCATGTTTTCCGAATCTCTCTCCCGTGATTTCAGAATGTTTTGTTCTTCCTCATTTCCGCTGTTTTCCGAATCGCCCTTGATTGTTTCGAATTCGTTTTTAGATGTGTTTAGCATCGTTCGTTTTGTTGTGGCACCTCCTGGCGTAGGCCCTTGATTGAACGGTGGGACGTCAGAATGACAGAGGCAAACAGACTGAGTTAAAAGAAGAATTGAAGGAGAAGAGAACGGAAGGAATTGTCAGGCAAGACATCCAACCCCATGCCCCGAGCACCTCGAAACGTGGGCGGTTTGTTTACGCCCAACAGCCAGGCCCACATCTGAGGAATTTCTTCTCCTCGCTCTCCTGCATGGATGTTGAGGGGTGAGTATTAAGTATGTATGGGTTTTGTACGTTGTCGGTTTCTGCAGGACTCGCACTCGTCCCTTTCACAGATTCAGCCCTAACTCCGCTGTTGCTGTCGCTCACCCTCTGAGAGAAAGCAATACCCAAACCTCAAACCCTGAACCCTGCGGTACTCACAGATGCTCCTACTGCCCAAGTATTGCCCTGGCCAGGATCAAGATGACGGCTGAAAAGCTAGTGGATGAATTCCAGCAGCTTGACAAGCAAGTTGGCCGTATTGTGCTGCTGAGGCTGGACTGCCTCGCATAAACCGGCCAAGGTTCGTCCCAGTCACGGGCGTGAAGAAGATAGCGCAGGTCTGCGATATGTGGGCCTGCGACAACAGCATTCAGCAGAAATGCACGGTTTACGTTCGACACTGCGACAGGTGGGGTGGCTTTGTTTCCATGCGCCCAAGAATCAATCTGTTCAAGCATCCCAGGTTACACGATGTCAGCTTAAGCATGACCCAGAAGCGTCGTAAACGATGCGCGCATCAGCAGGTCGAGGTTTCCATGCGTTGCTGCAGGTACTTCCCGTACGAAGCCCAGCGTTCGTGCGTCTCTGTCATCTTCCACCTTGAGCGGAAAGGCACCCGCATAAAGGTTCCCTTGCATCTCAGCCATGCGGCCATGCATGTCCACTGCACACAGTTTGAAGTGGAGCTTGCAGTCTTCTCAACAGACCATTCCTAAAGTCCGCATTAACACGTGCAGCCAAACTAGACGTCGCACGAAAGTTGCTTCCAGCCTGAGTGCCTTGAGATGAATCTCCCTGAAGGCGATTACTACTTCCACAGCGTGCTGTTTATGGTCTTCCTAGTCAACATCATCAGCCTTTGTACTTTTTCCATTCGCCTTGAAGATGTCAGCGGCCGACTTGGGCATCTGAGCACTTGTTTTCTTGCAGTCCTAGCTTACCGATACGTCATCGACGACACCTTGCCCCGCAAGGAGTACCTAACTGCAGCTGATGGATACATTATCTTTGCATGCAGTTTTCAAGTGCTGATCTGTATTCAGACTGTGCTTCTTAGTTTTGCTGCAAGCCATTTAGTCTTGGAGCATCGGTTCATATTTGACCGATGTGTTGGGCTGGTGCTGCTGATTATTTGGCTTGGCGTGAACTACTATCTACACTGGCTTTGGCGGTCTGCGACGAGACAGAGCTGGCATAGTGTGTACCAGGCCAACAGGGAACCTTACGGTCCCTTCAATCAATGCTCTCAGTGTGGACGCCAGTGGCTTATCAAGCAGTGCCAAGTTTCGAGCCCGGAAATGCTGTGCCAAAACCATCCCGATTGTCCGGGCTCGGGGAGCAACATCACCACCAAGTATTACACTCCTGAGGAGCGTCCGCCCCTTGTGAAGCCACAGCGTTTCCCTTCGCCACCGGAGGAGCTGAAGCAGGCCAAAAACCTACGGCCGACTGCACCAGAGCTCATCAGGGAACCAATTTCCTCATCCCCCACCTCAGCCCGAATGCCTCTGCTTACCGGGAGACCCAACTACATGTCGTCTGGTCTCGGATCTTGGCGTTGATAGCTTACAAGCGGACGAAGTATCAGAGAGGATACTCTGCAAAACCTTTCCCAAAGAATGGACAAGGCTAGCTCTGTGTCTGAGACGGTGCGTCACCGTGATTCCCCGACGGTTGCTTGGAACTCCAGCATAGCATTGCCTTAACACGAGGCTTTGCTTTGGAGATTCGAAAGGTGAGGGCACATGTTGTTTTGCAAGCCCTCCCCCCCACATGCCACTGGTTTCTCCATGCCGTGCAACATCTTTTGTTGAAGACATTTCGAAAGGACGCCTGTCTCAATCTTGCAGCGAAGGATCATTGCAAAAGGCCGGTCGGAACAGTTGCTTGCAACCAAGATGAGCATGTCACCTTTTCACCTGGAGATGCTGAACCCTCGATCGAACTCGCGGATGGCGGCCACAACTTCTTGCATGCCGCATGACACTTAGCTAGTGTTGGCTTGTTGATGCTCGATGTCGGCTTAAAGCTAGGTTCGTTCCTCTGCTCATGATAAAGATGATGGCTTTGCGGCTGCACTCATGGGTCCATTCATACGTCAAACCAGCAGTAAAGCCAGTCATGTGCGATATGTTTTCACGTTTCTTGTGAAAGTGGAAGTGGCACCTTTTCAGCATCGGTTGATACAATCTTTGCCTCCAGTTTCACCGCCCGAAAACACGTGCGGCGAAGTGACCAACTGCCGCGTTTGATGGTTTTGTGGCACGTGACGATGTGTCGGCCATGAAGGAAGGGCGTTCGGTTTGACGTTCTGCTGTTTATAGCTTATTTTCTGCGTGTCCTGTTCGCTCATCTTTTGCATGTGCATGTTTGTGATCTGAAATGTCCCGGTGCAGCGTGCATTTGACACAGCCTTTGCAGTGGCTTATTGCATAATTGGTTCATGCGCGTCAGCAGGATTCAATGTTACGACAGGCGGCATGTTACGGCTACCATGGCGTTCTTGCCGTGGCGTCTTGTCGCGTCGCTGTTTAAGCTAACCGTTTGCAGCAAGTCACCAGCATGGCCACGGGCGATAGTAGATAGAACTTGCATCTGCCAGGATGGCATCCTCAGTGCCTGTGGATTTCTCTTCCGGAGATCATTACGCAGTATTGGGTGTGCCCCGCACAGCCAGCGAGGTACGCGCTCCAAGCTTTTGGAGAGGATTCAGTACTCTTGAACCTGTTGAGTCTTCCTGACCCCTTCATCAGATCGATCGAGCACATCCACTTGCAAATAATCTACTTGGGAGAACAGTGGCAGGAATCGATCGTGTTGAGACGGGCTGGCAGGCGGACATCGCCAAGGCCTACAGGAGTTTAGCTTTGCGCTATCATCCGGACAAGAACCGAGACAAAGTCAAGGATGCAGAGGCCTCCCGCATGTTTTCAGAGATGATGGGCATCTGCACTCATGTGATGTGCACTGACCGAGCACAGGTCGGGTTCAAGCGAATTTCCGAAGCCTATTCAGTCCTGAGAGATCCCCAGAAGCGTGTCGAGTGACCTCGATGCGATTCAGCATTGTCTGTGCCTGCCTGCGAACCTGCTTCCCAAGTCTTAAGCAATGTCACTTAGACAACAGGTACGATCGCACCGGCGGTACTCGCTCCTATGTTCCCTGGCTTCCCTTGCACTGGCGCAGCGGTGTTTTGGATATTGTTGTCAGCATTTCGCACGCTTGGAGCTTTAGTATGGCCGAGGTCAGCTACGATGAGGCTGAGCAAATGTGGCGCCAATTTTCTGGACAAGATGGGGAAGAGGCCGCGAATTACTGCTAGTTGGTGTCTTCCTCACTGCCAGCAGGATGTCAGGCCGTAAAGGTAGCCTATAGTACTCCCGATTGCAGGCACCCGAAGACGCCAGAGCAAACAATCCAGAGCTGCAGAGCAGGAGAAAGGCCGGTTTGCCTGGGTTCACCGATAACTGCATGAGGAGTTGCTCGAGAATCGCAGGCGATGGCAATTGTGCTGGTCATCGGTGTGTTTCTTTTGGCGCCGAACCTCCTCATCCAAGTGCTGCCGGGTTTGACTGCAGCAGTCGTAGGCGGGGCTGCCAAACGAGATCAGTACCTTGCAAAACAATAAGGAGGCAGAGTACAGCAGCACCAGCAGCACCAGCAGCACCAGCAGCACCAGCAGCACCAGCAGGACCAGCAGCACCAGCAGCACCAGCAGCACCAGCAGCACCAGNGGATCTCGTTGCTGATCATACTGTTGCTCTACCTTCTCGACCTTCAGCAGCTCGTCTTTGGCTTGGAGACTCAGATGCTACGGCCGACAAGCCTCTCACCTGCAACATCAGACTTCAGGGCATTCGGTTCCCAGCTACGCTTCTGGCCACGTCTACAGCCTCGACTCTACCTACACAAGCGGACGCTCGCCGACACGCGAGAGCCCTGTTGGAGAGGCGACCTACATGCTCTAGCACAACATCCAGCAGTACAGCGCCCTGTTCCACGATACGGGTGGGCCACGTGGATCTCAACTCCATGGACTAAGGACCTTTGGACCAAGGTACGTGCATCCAGGGACTCAGCCGTCAAGATCAGGACTGCAGTGCCACCCCACCCTCACCTGCAGAACCATGCGCCTCACACATGTGTCTTCCGCCTTTGCCATGGCTGCACTCCGGGCCGGTCCGTCCTGTTCCGGTGCGACTCCCACCTGTGCCTACTTAGACATGGCCCCTCCCTTCACATCCCTGCTGCCTGGCCACAGGTATACCTACCATCACGCCTGCGCCGCGCCTGGATGGCTGCCTGCCGTCTACCAGCAGGAGCCCAGGGTCCTCAATCCAGCCCCATAGCCCGACCCAGCTGGGAAAAGCCCTACCCCTTCCTGGCTTTCCTTCCCCGCCTTGCTCCCTGTTCGGTTTAGCCCCCGTGAGCCCCGCCCAAACGTGCAGTGCCTTGCTTGCCCAATCCGGTGCATGTCATGTCCTAGTTCGTTCCCACCGTGCAGCGTGCCTCTCAAGCGGGCACCAGACAGTGTAGGCAACAGCTCAGCCGCATGTCACGGGATACCGGGTTCCTCTAACCAACCCTGCCAGGGATCGTTCCTAACTCACCGGTTAGTTCTAGGGCCCCCGTCTCCCAACATGGCACCTCGCCCACGAACCGTCTTCACGGAGCACCTGCGAGAGGCCTCACCTACGCCAAGTCCACACACTGGCGGAGGGCGTCGCGTGCTGGCCAGGACGGCTGATGTTGACCTCACTGCAGACACTACTGACGATGGCTCTGGGATGGCCAGAGCAGGGAGTGCCCCAGGTGAGGCCTTCCTGGAGGAGGACCTTCGGGTGGAACGGGCACCAGATGAGTTTCTCGCGGTGGCGGCTTCCCTGGGGCGTGCATATGCGCAGAGCCACCAGACGAGCCACGCACCTCCTGCCAACCGGCACACATCTCACAGGCGGAGGACGAGATCGCCGAGACGCAGGAGTGACCGCACTTGGCCTGCTGGAGCCACGCGTGACTCGGAGCCTGACCGACCCTGGCTGGCAGACNCTGCCAACCGGCACACATCTCACAGGCGGAGGACGAGATCGCCGAGACGCAGGAGTGACCGCACTTGGCCTGCTGGAGCCACGCGTGACTCGGAGCCTGACCGACCCTGGCTGGCAGACACCACCACAGGCAGTACCAGGGACAATGCGGTCCAGATCTCTGATGACAGCGAGGTTGAGCTCGTGCAGGCGGAGACCAGAGCGGCTACGCTTCCGCCCAAGCCCAAGCCAATGCCTCAGCGGAGACATGGAACTACTGGCGGTGTTGCAGGTGCATCTTCGTCGAGCGCTCCCTGCCATAATGACGGCGCTGTGAAAGGCTCACAGACCTTAGTCCCCGCCGCGGATGCCCTTGAGCGGAGCTCTCGGTGACGGCGAAGGTACCCCGCCGCAAGCATTTATCCTGTCACCGGAGCTGGACTCGATCTTGCGCATGTATGAATACATGGAGCGTGCGTGCAGTGCTCACCCTCGGGTTCACTTAACCCCACTCCCTTATGCGCCTCCTCTAGAGCGCTTTTCAAAGTTGATCGACCTGCCTCTCCCCTGCACTCGTCCGCCCGGTCATACCACAAAGCACCCGCCATGCAGGAGCTTCGCAACAGTGGATGCGCCCAGCTGCCTACCCGGGGCCACCCCACCTTTCAGGTGCGTACCACAACTTTGGTTTGTGCCCACTCTGCTACGTGTCAGCCGATTTCAGCACCATCCTTGGGTTTGGTACGCCGGGAGGCGCTCCCGCCGAGTACGTGTCGCGAGGGACACTCTATCTTGCCGCAGCCACCGTGCCTGCATTCAGTCCTGCCGAGTACTGCAAACCTGTCCTTCCGCCCTAGGGCCGTACCACCTTTGGAGTGCCCTCATTGCAGGTCTATGGCCAGGCCTCCGCACCTCCACGTGGTCCGAGCCTCACTGGATTTTTCCAGATCTTACAGTTAGCTCATGCAGGTATAAGCCTGACTCTGTTCCGCACGCACACCGCTGTCATGCATAGGACGTCCCGACACACCACACACGCACAACCCTCTCAGGCACCACCCTNCCAGATCTTACAGTTAGCTCATGCAGGTATAAGCCTGACTCTGTTCCGCACGCACACCGCTGTCATGCATAGGACGTCCCGACACACCACACACGCACAACCCTCTCAGGCACCACCCTCCTTTACATGTGGCCCTCCCGGTCCCAAGTCCGGGAAGCACTCCGGCAGTCAGCCCTTTGCATCGCCAGGGGTGCCGGAGTACTAGACGCGAGGGTTGTCACGCCAGCCCTAGGCGTGACTGGAGTGGGCAATCCCTGCTACAACCCCTCCAGCGCTTCTGCCACGAAGCTTTCATTGGGCAAACAGGCGACACATGAGTCGCGACCCCAGGGCTCTNTCACGCCAGCCCTAGGCGTGACTGGAGTGGGCAATCCCTGCTACAACCCCTCCAGCGCTTCTGCCACGAAGCTTTCATTGGGCAAACAGGCGACACATGAGTCGCGACCCCAGGGCTCTATCAAGGTTCAGAAGCGCACGTATGCCCGTGCGCTACGCAGAGTTGATAGGTACGGAGGCGCTTGGTACAAAGGTCGATGGATCGGCCCGGACGCCAGATTTCGCCCCTGAGCGAAAGCGCGACCAAGGTACCTGCCACCTCCACTTCCCTTCGGAAACCACCACCGACTCCCTCACACAATCGCCACTATAACCTCTTCTCTTGGAACACGGGAGGGCTCGGAGGGGGACTTTACGACGAGTTTTTGCTGTACCTCAAGCAATCCCGCCATGACATTGTCCTACTCCAAGAAACTAAGTGGCGCTTCGAATCCTTGTGGGA
>BGNK01003265.1:64092-78803 GCA_003297005.1 Symbiodinium sp. clade A Y106 | reverse complement strand
GCAGGGCAGGGTAGGGTAGGAGGGCCAAGTCGTGGGCTCCCCGGCCAAGGCCATGCTGCAGGAGGATCCCCCAGGGCTCCAGTTACCTAGATAATAGGCTACTGGGCTATATGTTTTCTGGTTAGCAACCGACTATTTTATGCTATATGGTTAGCGGCCGACTATTGATATGCTATATGGTTAGTAACCTACTTTTTCTTTACTTTAAATGGTTAGTAACCTACTATGTAAATGCTACATGGTTAGCAACCTACTTTTTCATTATTTTATATGGTTAGTAACCTATTATTTATATATTACATGGTTAGTAACCTACTTTTTTTATTTTATATGGTTAGTAGGCTACTATTTATATATTATATGGTTAGTAACCTACTATTTATATTTTATATGGTTGGTGGCTATTTGGGTAACTGGAGCCCGGGGGATCGCTTGCGGGCGCTGGAGCGAGGTCCACAGCCGGAGCTTGAGCCGGTCGCCTCGCTCGCCCCGGGGGGGGGGGGCTTTAATGTAGGTGTCTAAATATGGGAGTTTTCGAAAATTCGGGGTTCTTTTGTGGGTTCCTTTCGGGGGATCTGTGTGGATTCTATAAAATGTTTGGGGTTTAGGGTTTCCGAAAATGAGGGGTACCTTATTTTGGGGTCCTTGTAAACAGGATCCTATTATTCAGGGTACCATAATATGAGGGTCCCCTATTTTCGGAAACTCCCATATATACCGTTTAAATACCAATACTATTTTGCGGCGTCCGTATTATAAGTATAATAAATATAGTATAAGGGGCCCAAAACCCTATTCTAATTATCAAGGCCCCTACATTGTTTGGGCCATTGGGTACATGGAACCTTAGGGCTTGGGAGGTGTTGGCAGGTTTTTTTTTATAGTGGCCTTTTGACTTCCAGTCTATGAGTTTCTGAATGGGTTTATGGTTTAGGGTGTAAGGTTTAGGGTTTAGGGTGTAGGGTTTAGGGTTTAGGGTGTAGGGTTCTCAGTCAGGTCCATCTGGTGGAGATTTCGGGGGCTCTTATATACCCCGAAGGCCTCATGTACCCAAAACGTATATACTTCGGCCTTAAAGTAGTCCCTGTGTAGGTATTTTGGGGCCAAAGTATATGCTAACGGGGTACATGGACCCATAGGGTAAGGTTCCACATGCCTTTTAAGTCTACGCGTAGGCTTGACAGGTGTTCCCATGTAGCGAGAAAGTATATACTATAGCATTTGTCCGCAGGATTTTGGCGGTTTGGATCTGCTCAATTGGCTCCCCTCCAAAAACTCCAAACCCTGCTCGAAACCTGCCTGAAACCGGAAGCTCTGATACAGGACCTCCCAAACTCAAAGCCGCCAAGGCAACCGTCGTAGTCCGTTTTCGACAACCTTGTGGGGCCATGTGCCAATATGACCTGGAGTATATACCTTGTCCTTACATGGACCCTCAGGGTTATGTATATCTCTGACAGAGCACTCAGGCCACTATAGGTTTACGGACTAGCTCTAGTCTCCTCTTTGTAAGCTGTACCAACATTACCCTAAGGGTCCAAGTACCTAATAATCATCTACGCTCCCAAATAGTACCCTACATAACTACTATCCGAAACCTAAGTACCTAATTATTGGGTCCTTTGGACCCTTAGGGTTATATTTAGGATCCTATAAGGTAGGCCTTCTGATGTCCAAAGCCATCCACCGTGCAAGCCAGGATCCGGCTGGAGATCCTCTTCAGCACGTTATGGGCCTCTCCCAAGCAGTCCACCTGTGACTGATGATGCTTGCGACGTAGGGTTTAGGGCGACTTCAGTTCCAAGGCCCCACGCCCTAGATTGACTTAACGCCCTCAGCCCCTAAACCCTAAATCCTAAACCCTAGAGCCCACACTCTTGACCTCAAGACACCCTAAGCCGGCAAGCTTCTAAACCCTCAGCCATAAAATCCATGAAGAAGATCATATCAGTCATATCCTTAGTAGCTGAGTAGGCAACCTTTAACCTTCTGGGGTTTGTATAATCCTACCATAATTGAAAACGTTAACCTTTTTTGGGCTGGGATACTCAGCCCCTGAGTGTCGTTAGGAACCGGATGACTTCCTCATTTCTAACGGGACAGAGGAGAAATTCGTCCAGGGGTGTTGAGTGCGCACGCTGATATTAGAATCTCCTTTAGGCTTCCGTTGTGGGGTTGTAAGATGTTCCCTAAACATCTCCTTAACCCCGAAGAACCTAGATTTCTAAGGACTTATATAAGGATATCATAATAAGGAACCCTGAGAAGGCAGGTTATTCAGGGTTAAGGCTAACCCTAAACCCTAAACCTGGGCACTCCTGGGGTCAGAGGTGCACTACATATTATAACAGAAACTTAAACCTGTCCTGAAAGCCCTACTTGGAGCTTCATGGGTAATTATAAGTGGGGTTATACGTCCCCTAATATGGGTTATAACTATAGTTATCCTATTTTATAAACGTACTTATAACTACCCATGAACCTCCAAGTAATCCTAGTCTGAAGGGTTGAGGGGTCACCCTTCCGAGAAGCCCTTAACCTGAACAGTCCGAGCCATGCGATGGAAACGCGCAGGGGGTGCTTAAGTGCAACACTCTTCGCAAAAGGTGGCGGCTCCAACCAGGCTGTGTGGGTTCGCTGAAGAATGCGGGGGATTTCAGAAAATGGGGCTGCTGCCAGAGTAGTTACTCTTTGGTTTTGCGGTCCCTAAACCAAAAACCCTAAACCCTAAACCGTTATTTAGGGTTTAGGATTTAGGGTTTAGCATTTTCCAGCAAAGAAACTGGTTGCGAAGCACCGGGTCGAAAGTAAAACTCAGCGATCCGAGGGAGTCGCCTCCTGCATCAGAAGCCCGACAGATGCTTGAACCTTCGGGTTGTACAAAGATTAATTCGTGCCGGCTGTGCATTGAACTTGAAACCGTGAATTATCATAGTCACCTACTGTAGCCCTCCCTACCCGATCCACCGCCACCTATACGACGAAAACGACCACCCACAACGACGACGACTGCTGCCATTACTGTTGTTATGATTACGATTTTGATTATAAGAAATAATATCAGAATATGTTTATTACCATTACTATTGTTATTGTTGTTATTAGTACTATCTTGACCCTGTTTACTACTACTGATATTGTTACTACCGCTACCACTACCATTACCACTGCCACTGTGACTGCCACTGCCACTGCCACTACTACTACTACTACCACCACTACTACCTCTACCTCTCCCTTTGCCTCTACCTCTCCCTCTCCCTCTCCTTCTACTTCTAGTTCCAGTAGTGGTACTACTACGACTACTACTACTACTGCTACTACTGCTACTACGACTACAACGACGACGACTACTACTGCCACCACTACCATTACTACTACGACCACTACGACGACGACGACTACTACTACCACTACTACTACTACTACTACTACTACTACTGTAACGTTTACAGCCATACTGTAATTTAATTGCTACGGGTTTTATGACTTCTTCGCTGTCTTCTTCTATATTTTCCGCTGCCACTCTTGCTGCTGCTGCTGTTCCACTTACGACCGCTACTACTTTTGCTACTGTTTCGGGCGCTTCACAAATAATATCATTATTGGTGATAACGAGGAGAGGGATGCTGAAAGGACACCGGGGCCAATGACAGGGTTTTTTTGCCTTTGTTTGTGCGCGTGGTTATGATGGTTGTGTCTTTGTGACCTGTGCTTCATGCTGTTAATTATTGTGTGCTGCGCTGCTTGTTCCTTCGTGTGTTCGACCTGTTCTGCAGCTTGCCTGCATAAAGCTCTAAGTAAATACATGGATCTGCTTTACGTGTCGTAGGATTCAGGTCCAAGTGTGCTTGGCCGGCTGCAAGCATTGCTCGGAGGGTGCGCATGTGCGAGTTTGGGGCACAGACAACGAGGTTTCTGTCATATCAAACGCATGAGGTGCGCCCTATGCCACCTGTTGCGCCTCCCCGTCCTGCCTCCGACGCCCACATCCTCCCTCCATTGCTTGATTGCACTACCTCCCCGGACACTTCACCCTAACTAAGGTGGGGTAGTTTCGCAGGTATACCAAGAGGGAATTAAGCAGACGCAACAGTGACGACAGAAAACTGACATTGGCACGGGGAAAGCTTTCAGGTCGCGATCCTTGGAGTGTCTTGCGACCTGCGAGCCTTAACTCTACCCTAAGGGTCCATGTAGCCAAATAGGGTTCTATATGGGATACAATACGGGTTCTAAAAGGGCTTTAGAGGGTTGAAGGGTCCATGGACCCCAGTAGTACATAATCTTGGACTCAACGTACCTATGTAGAGACTACTTTAGGGCCAAGGTATATACTATTTGGGTTCATGGGCCCTTAGGGCTATATCTTCCGCTCTGGGGTTTACGGTGTTGGTCGAGTTTGGCAGTAGTAGCTTTGAATATGGCACAAGGTTCAGCTTGGGGCGAGCTTCGGCGTGTTGCTGTGAGTTTTGAGGCTTCCGAGTCTCGATTTGGGTCATCAGCTGCTTCACTAGTCGTTAGATGTGATGTAATGCAGATATCAGTTGAACAGAACAGAGCGCTCTTTGTTTCTGGCAGCGGTGTCATGTTAGAAAGCAGCAACTACGTTTTGAGAGCCGGGTGAGCATTTGATTGCCAAGCCTTACACCTTAAACCCTATCAGCCCTAACAGCCGAACCCCTAAATCCCTAAACCCGATAATCTCTATAACCCTAAACCCAAACCCTTAATCCCTAAACCCTAAATTTCCCTGAACCCTAAACCCTAAATCCCTGAACCCAAACCCTAAAATCCCTGCACCCTAAATCCCCGAACTCTAAACCCAAACCCTCAACTCCTCTAGCCGCAGGGAGGTGTGGCCGACTCTTCCGTCCGAATCCTTTGAATTGCATTTAGAAAGATGGCCCTAGGGGTCCATGTACCCAAATAGGGTTCTAATACGGGCTAATTCTGGGGAAGGGGGGAGACCTAAACAGGAATGAGGGGGCCTACCCAGTTTCCCTTTCTGTAATACTCGGGTTCTTTTATAGCTTTAGGTTTTTAGGGTTTAAGGGTCCGTGAACCGACAGAGCAAGTACTTGGAGCCCAAATTACCTCTACAGGGACTTTAAGGCCAAAGTGAACGGACATAGTGTTTATGGTTTATGGTTTGAGGGTTTAGGGTTTAGGGTTCATAGTATGCATTATGGCCCTAAGTTACCTTTGTAGAGACAACTTTAAGACTCAAGTATATACTTTGTTGTTGTTGCTGAGCGCATGGACTCCGAAGCCCTAGACCCTTATGGTAACCGCCCAGAACCCTTCTAGGAACCCCTTACACGAACCCCAAACCCTATAGATATACTTTGTGAGTACATGGACCCTCTGGGTGGGGGCCTTCACCAGACTGAGGGTGTAGAGTTCCTGCCAAGGCTTTAGCTTTAGAGTTTTTAGTTTAGGGTTTATAAGGTTTGAGGGTTGTGGATTTAGAGTTTAGGGTTTCTGGTTTGGTGTTTAGGATTCAGGGTTCAGGATTTTAGGGTTCAGGGCTTTGGGTTTATGGTTTAGGGCTTCGGATTTCGGGGAATTGGAACAGCAAAGGCCTCGGGGAAGAAGGATGAGGGTCTGAGGTTGAGCAGGGAAGCCTGAATAGCTACGGCTGATGGACAAAATCCTGCACTACCCATAATAAGGAATATACCATAATTCCCATAGTTTAGGGTACTTAAAGTCATGCAGGATTTTGTCCATCAGCAGTATTATGTGTTTCCATAGGGCTCCCTTGTAGTCACACTACAACGACCCTAATCTAAATATTAAGGTCCCTATACCAAGCCCTTCTACCAACCCTCTTAGATAACCCTTAAAGGAACCCGTAAACGATTCCCTCAAAGGAGCCCTTTAAAGGATTCCCTTAAAGGAGCTCTTTAAAGGAACCGCTTAACTCCCTTAATGGAGCCCTTAAAGGAGCCCCTTATAGGAGCCTTTTATAGGAACCCCTTCAAGGAGCCCTCTAAAGGAAACCTTATTCTAATGGCCCATATATTACAGTGAACGCCAGAAAGTTGGAACATAGATTTAGGATGATTCATGCTGGGATTCTCTATACTTTACTTTAAGGGCAGGAGGCTAACGATGTTCCAACTTTCTGGCTTCTACTGTAGGGTCAGGGATCCTGGGGAGGATTTCGGGAACCCACGAATTCTTGGAGTTCTACGAGCTCTCGCCATAAAGGCCCAGAGGCAGGTCTGAGGGTTTGGGTTTTAGGGTTGAGGTTTTAGGGTTAGGGTTAGCCCTACATCCTAGACCCTTAATATAGGGGCCTTAAACAATTGCCAATACTATTTTTGGGGGTTCCTTTTCATATTTAAAAAGGCCCCTATATTAACCCCTAAACCATGCATAGTCATCGACTGACACTAAGTGATTGAGTCAATATCTTGGGCATGCTGGAATGGTTGCGATAAGTACAGCTCTTTCCATGGGCCAGCTGTGGCAAACAACACCTCCACACTGAACGTGACGTCTTGTAGCCCCAGCCCTGACGAGACATTATCGACGTTACCTAACCCCCCAAAATAGGTAAAATCATGGCCCCCTCGTATAAAAGGCTATCATTTACAGACTCCCGGGATTGAGGTCCTACATGAAAATATTTATCCAAGAGACTGAGGGGGCCCTCAGTCGACGTGAAGTCTCTGGTAGCAGGAGTTCACACAAGGGCAGGCGATGATTCTTCGGAAGATGCACCTTGCATGAAACAGGACCGGGCAAATCCACAAGGATGATGATGTCGCCGATACGGACGGTGAAGACCATCCTAAGGGGGAGGGAGGGAGAGAGAGAGAGAGAGAGAGATAAACCCTAATTAACCCCGAAACTTTACCCTAAACCCTAGACAGAAACGAGCGAGCGAGCCAGCGAGCAAGAAGGGGGCAGGATCAGGTCGGCGGCGATGATGACGGTGGCGACGACCATGATGTCGGCAATGATCAGAAGCTACAAGTAACATATATATATACACTCACATACATACATACATACATACACACATACATACATACATACATACATACATACATACGTATATATATATATATGTCTTTCTTAGTTACTTGCCCTAGAAGTGATGAGGGTATGCGAGGGTGGTGATTCCGCTAGTCAATTTCAGAATGATGAAGAACCACTAGAAGAACTCTATCTTGTGGTTATCGTCATCACAGGCCCAGAAATCATCGCATGGAGACGAGGAAGCCACGGGCTTCCCACGTCCAGTGCGGGGTCCTCGAGTTGTTGCACAACGGTGGTGCACCACAGATATCGAATATCAACATTAAGAATATTCATTCCACAACAACAATACTAAGCGTAATAACAGCAACAACCATGGTATGTATGCAGTCAAAGAATCGATTTGCTTCAGGATCGCCCTGGCCGGCTCAGTATGAACGAAAACAGTGCGCGGGCTGTGGAATCGATCTCTCCCGGGGTTGAGGGCTACCTATACTTACACCCTACACTGTAGTACCTTTTGTGGTTATTCTAGTTTCTCAATACGGGGTCCTAACCGATAAATGTTTTATCCCAAACCAAAAAGCACTGCATTCCAGAGTCTAGGTACAGCTTTACTAGGCAGCATCGCTACCTGGACCCTGCATTGTCTAACCCCTGCTATGACCCAAAAAACATACTGTCCTGCAAACGATGATGGATTGCCCTTGCACCTTGTGGTCCCATCTCTGTAGCCTACTATGTATGGAATGTCAGACTTTCATGTAGGGTGCGGCATTTCCGTAAGGTTTGCTTTCATTTCTACCCCGCACCAACAAATAGCAACATTTGGGACCTGACTTCCTGATGTAAGGTAAGAAACCCAATCGCGCGGCATGGGGCAATCAAGTGGTATTGAGCTTGATGTGCTCGGCACTTCACCTCAAGCTAATACCGGGTCGAGATTCGAGAGTAGGATTTAGTTGGGGGTTAAATGCTTCGCTGTCAGGCGTTAAACTTATTCCCCTGCAGTCTTGTATATGGGTAGTTGTCAAAATTATGGTCCCTTTTTTGGGTACCCTAACTAATAGGTGCCGTATTATAATAGGGACCCAAAAAGGGGCCATCATTTTGACAACCGCCCATATTAAACCCATTCAAATTATCATCAAGGCCGCCGTTGCGCGTGTTTTTGTAAACAAGCATTCGTTTGAGCTGCTAAATATTCCTTCCTCAGACTGGCTCGGCTCAACTGGTAAAGTGATATTACAATGATATGTCTTAGATTATGCTTAGCTTTGAGGCGCCTGTAGACTTGACATTCTCGCTCCTTTTTTGGTTTAAGCAACCTTATACCCGAGAACCCCAAACAGGAGCTGCCCTGGAGACTGTCCATATGTGTATGATGCTAAGGCCTGCTTGTCATAGGACAGCCTGCTGCGAGAAAAACGCCAAGCAGCAACCCTTGAGAGCCCAAATATACTGCCAAAATCATGAGTTTGGGGTTTAATTTCATGATAGTCGTTTCTCTGGATTCGGATTCTTAGGCACCCCCCTAAACCCTAAACCGTACCAACATCCCAAGTTTTCAGACTTCTGCACTCGCCACAGTTAGTATCTAAAGCCTTGAGCTCTTCGTAATAAGCCCGCCCTTCTAGGGTTTAGGGATTGCGGTTTTAGGGTTTGAGCTTTAGGGTTTAGGGATTTAGGTTTCAGGGTTTAAGCTTTAGGGTTTAGGGATTTAAGTTTTAGGAGTTAAGCTTTAGGGTTTAGGGCTTCAGACTCTGGTAGAGCCAAAGACCCTGAGTGCGAAAGAGTAGCCCGTAAGCTGCGACTTCCCAACGTTCTTGAGACATGACGGCTTTGGCGCCGTGCCATTGGAGGCTACTCGCTCTAGCACGGGCATGTCGAAGTTAAGGTGCTTCGTCCATGTAGCAGCTGTTGCAGCAGTCATGTTGAAGGAGATAGCTTAGAGGCGCTCCCGTAACGGCAAACTGCGGTCGAATTTGAACCTCCCTGATCTGGACGCGTTCTAATTGTTTTTTAGGCATGCCGCTAAACCCTAACACTCCCTCAAACCCCCCAACCCTAAACTCTTTCAATCCCTGAACCCCGACAGCACTAGATCTTCGACAACCTGGTACTCCAAGTCCCGAAAGAGGTTAAGGTTTCTGAGCAGGGCCTCCACAAGTTCCTAGACCCTGGATTGTGGTACCTTAATAAGGATTCCACGGTTTACAGGTTCACCCTTTTGAGATTATAGAACCCGGAACGTGAATCGCGTAAGTTGATTCGCACAAAAGCATGTCTATGATGAAGGCCGAGGTAGGACTGAACCAACTTCGACCAGCTTTACACGGGCGTAACTACCATGTTTCATCATCGGCATTGGGCTTGGAAAACTTTAGAAAACCCAATGCCGATGATGAAACATGGTAGTTGCGCCCGTGTAATCATGCATGTACGTATGTATGTATGTACATGCTTACATCCATCCATCCGTCCATCTGTCCATCCATCCCTACATACATACATACATACATGCATGAACAATGTTCTCGACATGTTCAAAGCTGTGTATCCGAGTGTGTATATGCGTGTGCACGTATGCGTGTGTGTGTGTGCATATACGTATTTATGCATTTATGTATGTATGTATGTATGTGTATACACATGCATGTGTGTGTGATGTAAGCAGGTTTCTGACATTTATATGTGCATGTACGTACAGACAAGCAAAGGAAGCAAACAAGCGGTAGCAATCGCTCTCACACACAGAGGCACAATTCGGAAACAATTGTACTGCAGAAATAAACTGCATCTTTACATGAGCTTATACGCCTTCGACGAATGCTACCATCATTCCGTGAATGTGTCCTCGTTGCCGAGGTCGGGCTATGTTACGGCAACGATGCGAGCGCACAGAGCTGCGCAGCATGGGACACAGGTGCAGGAGCTGAGAGTTTGGGCTGACAGTCCCGGTATAACAGTGCACTCACCACCCCAATCCAGACATGCAGGACCTGCTTTTGGAGGTTCATGGTTGGTTAGAATGGTTAGAAGTAGGGTTATAAGTCCCGTAATATAGGCTATAACTCTAGTTATCCCACTTATAAACCCCACTTAAGTACCCATGAACCTCCAAGTGTTGCCTTGCCTTCGATGTTTGTCTTGCCTCGCAGGGATTCTGGCAACTACGTCCGCAACCTCTGCAACTGGTCAATGAAGGTTTGAGATCTTAGGTTTCAGGGTTTAGGGTTCCCGGTTTGTTGCTTAAGGCTTTCATGGCTCCATGGTTTGGGTTCCGAGTTTCGGGTTTGGTAGGATTTGGGCGAGTGAGGTTGGTGTCGGAGTTTATCTTCGAGTAGGCAGGGCAAGGTTATTCGAGCTTGCGTATATATATATATACATATCTAAATATATATATATATATATATTGCACATGCAATTTCAATTTTCAAGAAGTGTTCTGCCTGGGGACTTGTTGCTTGCTGTTCTTCCATGTGCGTGCTTCCGTCTTTAGTTGCATGCTTGGAAGGTTGAAGGGGACTTCGAGCGTCCAAAACCGAAATCTTAAGCCCTGGAAATCGCTAAACTTCAGCACGCGGTTTAGGCTTCGGGGTCCACGAACGCCAAACCCCCTTTAGGAACCATGTGAAAACCCTAAACCCTAAACCCTAAACCCTTTTACTTTTGAGTAACCCCTACAGTACAGTACCCTTCATAGAACCCTAGGAACCCCGCAACCCCACAGCTCTAGGCCCCCTCGTAGAACCACTAGAGACTGAACTAGAGCTCTAAACCCCTTACCCTACGGGGTTTAGGGTTTAGGGTATGGGTCCCCAAGCAGTGTATACTTTGGCCTCAAAGTAGTCCCTGTATAGGTGGTTTTGGGCCGCACAGTATGTGCTAGTTGGAAGCCCTTGCAGAACCCTCAAGTGGACCCTTAGGGATATGGAGTCTTTACAGCAGCCCCTCCAGCCCCAATCCCTAAACCCTGAATCCCTAAATCCCCTAAACCCCAAATCCCGAAGCCGAGAGCGAGGCAATGCTTGGCTTGCTCTTTTGCGGGCATCCTGGCGTCGGAGCGACGGAGGTGTCGGATAGAAGGAGGTGCCCTGGGTAAGATTTTTGTTATAAAGAAACCCTTAAAGGAGCCCCTAAAGGACCGCTTAAGGGAACCCTTCTAGGGTTGTTGTGAGGAATGTTATTCAGGTGCCCTGCGGTTTAGGGTTTAGGGATACGGGCTTGCTATAAGTAGGGTTTAGGGTTTAGGAGTGTTATGGAGTCATAGAAAGAATGTTATTGTGCCGTATAAGGAATGTTACTGCGTTGCATAGTGATTGTTTGTTAGAAGTTGTTTCCGAAGATCTCTTAACACTGGGGCCACGTGATCTACATCATGCTCTTCCAAGTGTAATCTGCAACTTCGGTCAGTTCTAGGTTGCAAAAGAGGTGTTTGACATAAGGGGTTTCTCTTGTCATGAGTTAGTGGGAGAACTTGGTGAGTAGTTCATAAAAAACTTCTAACTCTGCGGATTCTGCCCGTTCGGAAGTGTAGGAGCTACGGATGAACAATTAAGGCTTGAACCTAGGGTGCTGAAGTCTTACGGTGAGGTGCGCACTGCTTTTAACCTACAGTCTCCATTGAAGTCGTTGGTTTAACAAGTTTTATAGTTGGGATATCATAAGGTAGCTCAAAAAATGAACTACAATGGAGACAGTATGAGAATTCGAGGTTGATCGTGACCTTCGTTAGAGGTTGCAGGTTCTCTCTCGGCGGGAGGGAGGGGTAAACGGCAGAACATCTCATTAGCAGCTGGTTGTAAAGTGGCCACTTGGTATCAATCTAAGTACTGCAGTTTTGTTTTGATACCCAAAGGTTTCAAAGTACCTATATAGTAGAATGTAGGGTTTCTATTATGTTCGGAATTACGATTATGATTTGAGGAAGTATCCCCCCGTACCTAGGACCCTTTGGGATAGGTTGCTACGACTTGACGTAGCTGTCATGTTCACACTTCTGGCATGTTCCCACTTTATTTGCTTTTTTCGGCAACCCGTATATGTCTGGTCAGTGTCTTTCTACGGCACGTTTGGGGGTTCAGGGTTCATCTGTGTACCCACACAGTTGGTTAGCGTGTAGTGAAGTTGTTTCGACGAATTTCCTGTATAGTAATTTCATAGGTCCCGTTAGGATAA
This sequence comes from Symbiodinium sp. clade A Y106, assembly GCA_003297005.1. NCBI lineage: Eukaryota > Dinophyceae > Suessiales > Symbiodiniaceae > Symbiodinium > Symbiodinium sp. clade A. The sequence continues at coordinate 66,629 of BGNK01003265.1, read as the reverse complement.
TGTCATGGCCCACGCCCACACCTCAGCAAGAAGCCACCGCAGATTTATTGAACATGCAGTTTCCTACATGGGAGCTTGATAAGAGGCCCTACCAACGATGGTCCAACTATACTATAGGGCCTGCTATTCGCTGAAACTCGTGCATAACTCGCCTGCAAACCACCAGAGCAGCTTGGAGGCAAATGCCACTGTCATCGGCGTACTCGGGGCCATCGCGCCCGGATGCAGGTGGAATGCAAGCTTCAGCATGCTCGTAGAAACTATGCCTGGTGGACGATATCCTGCATTGTCCACAATCACAAAGTACTCTTCATTTTCGAAGTGCCAAAGGATTTCGTCCGCCAAAATGCATACCAGCTTTTGAAACCGGGTAGGTATTGAGTCTGATCGGACCAGGAGCCCAGAGTTCGCGGGGGGGGTCCCTAAGGGTCCATGTCCATGTACTCAAATAGTCTATACTACGGCCCAAAAAGGGGTTTAGGGTTTCGGGTTTGGGGCTGAAACTCGTCCCTACGTAGGGACTACTTTCCGGCTAGCGTATATTGCTTGAGAATTGCGATGACAGTCAGTGCTTCCTTGTCGGATAGAGTCCGGGGACTTTAGGTTACTGTGAATATCCGTTCTCGACTGCCAAACAGGAAGCCAGGTGCAACTGGTCCCGCAGAGAGGTTCGCTGTTGCTAGGAGAACTTAATTCCCATCAGTTGCACATTGCTTCCAAAGATCACAAGGACAGACCCCATAAACAATCGCGGCAGTTTGCGGCTTCGTTCAACCACCTCGGCAGAAGCAGGCTGCAGCGAAAGATGCCGGCCGTGGACAGAAGGCCGGAGAACCCAAACCCCACGGCCCCAAACCCTAAATATGAAAAGTCCTACTGGTCCTAGAATCTAGATATGAAGGCCCTACTGATCCTATGATTAAACCCAAGCCCTAAATGTGAAGGTCCCACGGCCTGCGTTAGATCAGTCTGCGGGGTTTAGGGGAGGGTTGCAGGGGCGCTAGGTTTGGCTGGCGATGCTAGGCACGCGGCGATTGGCAACCGAAATGGCCAGGGCTGCACACTTGGGGGATAAATGGGGATAAGAAGTAGAATTTCACAAATATGTCTGAAGTTGTTGAAGCTTCAACCGAGGTTGAAGGGTATGACTCGAAGTGTAGGGCACCTTTGCAAAACTCGCGAGCCCATAAAGCCGATCTCGTGAACGCGGAAATGAATTGGCCTCCAAGCTTAAGTTTAAGCTATATAGGCAAATGGACCTCTAGGGCTAGTGGGTGTGAGGCTTTGAAGGAGATTGATGGTGGGAACGTGTCGGACGTTGAATTTGAACCCTAGACACTGGTATAAACCGGAGTAATGTCCGAGGTACTGCTTTGAATGCGGCCCTGTTCAGATCCTCATATGTCGCCATAAGACCTCTAACATGTCTTTCACTCTTTCACAGGGATCCAAGCATGTGCGGCATGCGCCGGAGGATGCCTTGAGCGCCGGCCTAAACCCCATTGAGCCCTCTACTTGGAGGATTCATGGGTAGTTATAAGTGAGGTTATAGCTCCCCTAATATGGGTTATAACTGTAGTTATCCTGTTTATAACCCTATACTTATAACTACCCATGAACCTCCAAGTACCTTAAACCCCAAACCCAAGAAGCTCTTTTGTGACGACCTGGATGAGGCAGGTAGCGAAGCAGAAGACTTTTTCCATGACATTCGAAAGCCGCCTCCTGGTCAGTTGCACAGATGCATCTGGGGGGTCTTACTAAGGTTTTGGGTTTAGGGGTTTAGGGTTTAGAGTTGAAAGTGGATCTGGAATTGGAGCTTGCGGTGTGGTTTTGTTCTTGGGCATATGACAACGGTATTTGGTGCCTGGGCTTGGGTTCACTTTATAGTCTGTTTTCTGTTCCTTCTCATCGTGAACTGCAATTAAAATTTGACAACATCATGGTTAACTTGACCCAAAGAACTTACCTGTTCATGGACTTATATAAGGAGCTCGATCACGTTGAGGGACTCTAAAAACGCAGGTTTCAATGGGTCCAGGTGCACCCTGGACCGCATCTTTTGAAAGTTTGCAGCCCTTCGTGTTCTTGGTTTTGCATCGTTTTGCCCCGCTTTCCACCGATGCCATACAGTCTCATGGTCCTGGGTGTGGGTTTGAGATACTTTAGTCTAAGGTTCAAAAAGACACCAAGCAGCCTCATATGGTCTCTTGGCTCGCATGCCTGAAGTTTTAATTCCTTACACCCTCAACCCCGAACCCTTTAAACCCTAAACCTCGACCCTGCGTTTGGGGTTTGGGGTTTAGGGGCCTAGGACAAAAGCTCATCCGCTGGGCTTTCATCTGGGGTTTAGCCTTCAGACCCAGCGTCCTGCCGCAGACCAGCGGGTGGGGCGCGCATCGTTTTTTACGAGGTTTCGTGGTTGCAGAGGCACGAAATCGATGGGGCCTCCGGTATTTTGGGCTCCAGGCCTTTGTCGCAGCATCCATGGCCCCAGGATGATAACTTCCGTGTTACCAGCACATCCTCTGTCGCAG
>BGNK01003265.1:49038-63858 GCA_003297005.1 Symbiodinium sp. clade A Y106 | reverse complement strand
TGACTGGTTCTTGTACTTGGCGAACAACGAAACCACTGTAAATTACGGTGTAATCCTCACTTGCAGCATCATGATCGACGAGTGGGGCGCGGCATAACGAAGGGACTGAACGTTTAGGGTACTGTCTTGCTGTTTCGATCTCCCAAGTCAGAGCTGCAGACCCAAGGCCGTCCCAATGTTTATCCATTTTGGAGTTTCTCACAGTGAGGGACCCTGAAAATGTGTACATATAATATCAGAATGCTGCACAGATGTTTAAGTTTAGTTGTCTTACATGTGTTTGTACTTTTTTGAATATACATGTACATGTACATACACACACATATATATATACATACATACATATATGCATACATACAGGTGTCAGATGAGGGTACTCTAACTCTATGTTTGGTCTGAAAGCTTTTGCCATTGTGGTGATCCTAAACGTACCAAGTAGAACTCCAACAAGCTATATAGAGTCGAAGCTCTAAACAACCCATACAACCGAACATTAAACAGTAACACAACTGTAAATCAACCCCATTGGCAAGACCACGGTGATGCCCCTTTGCGCCTAGGATCAACTCCTTCGTGGCGGCCTTGGTTCGATTGGATTGCAGGTGCTGTTACCAGGACTCTAAATGCATGTTGATAGAACTCTTACAGTAGAAGCCCAAAAGTTGGAAACCCAATAGCCTCTATCCTGAAGAGTAATGTATAGGAAATCCCAGCACTATTTGGCCTTAATCCGGTTTCCAACTTTATGGGGTTTACTGTATTGCCTTTCATTATTTACGATATGATGCAATGATACAGGGTAGTCGGGGGTCTGGGTAGGGATTGAAGTTTAGAATAAGGGTTGGGCATGAATGCCTTAGATTTATAAGGTTCAGGGCTGGGGTTTGAGATTTTAGGTTTAAGGTTCAGTGTTTGGGTGCAAAGCCTGGGGTTCGTGGGCAGTATCCCATAGGTCAGGAATATACGTTAAATCACATGAGGGGTCTTTCTTTTATGTAAGGCATATTCCTTAGTTCAGGGATATTAGAAGGTCTGGGCCCTACTCATGCAGCGCGGCATGTGCACAGTGCGACTTTGCACAGAAGGTCTTCGGTGTCGGACATGATGAGCTGGAACGCGGGTCATGAAAAAACGGTTTAGGGTTTAGGGTCATGAAAAGCCTTTCAGGATCATGATCAAGCTAAGGCAGCCAAGGGCTCTAAGAGATCACTGCCCGCGACAGATCACAGTTGTCTGCTGCTGATGCACCTTTCATTTCGTTAATTACCTATACTGTTTTGAAAAATCCTTATTATAAATTGGCAACTTCGGGCTTTACCACAGGTGAGCACTTACCACCAAATTTAGAGTTGAGGGTTCAGGGACTATTAGGGGAATGGGTTATAGGGGCTACCATACCCTAAGCAGTCCCGCTATGGGAATAAAATGGGTTTGACCACTTTTAGAAGGGGATTGGGGTGGGTTGGGGGTGGGTTTGGGCTGGGTTTGGGCTGGGTTTGGGCTGGGTTTGGGGTGGNTGGGTGGGCTTGGGGGTGGGTTTGGGCTGGGTTGGGGGTGGGTGGTGGGTTTGGGCTGGGTTGGCGGTGGAAATGCAGAAATTCGGTCATTGAAGTGGTAAGCCTGCAGTGTAAATCCTAAGCACTGAGCCTTCGGCCCCCGCACCCTACAGTTAGGGTTTTAGGGGTTTAGGGTTTAAGGGTTTAGGGTTTAGGGTTGAGGAGTTTAGGGTTCAGGGGTTTAGGGGTTTAGGAGTTTAGGGTTTAGGGTTTAGGAGTTTAGGGTTTAGGGTTTAGGGGTTTAGGGTTCAGGGGTTTAGGGTTTAGGCTTTCCCTAGCTTTCGAAACGATCTTGAGGAAGATGAGAAGCCCACACTCCCCGAACCTCATAACCGATCCTGCAACGCTCAAAGAATCGAGCCCGTATACTCGTAGACCCTCAGCCCACAGCCCCGACCTCAACCGATCTAAAGCCTAAGGGTCCAAAGGACCCAATAATTAGGTACTTAGGTTTAGGTTAGTAAGTAGTTATGTAGCTCAATATTTAGGAGAGTAGATGATTATTAGGTACTTGGACCCTTAGGGAAACCTTAAACCATTTTTCCAAAATCCTCGAACCTTTGCGTCCTGTTCCCTCTGAGGTCCCAGGGGCATCGCTGGAGGATGCAAAGCAACTTCCCTGGCCTTTTTTTTTTTTTTTTTTGGGGGGNGGGGGGGGGGGGGCGGATGTTTATGGCTTGCTGGTGTCGTCTGCTAAAGTCAAACAGTCAAAAATACCCCCCCAAAACCAACAATTCCACCTATACCAAAACAGCCTAGAAACCTTAGTAGCGGAGTGGATACACTTTACACTTTTTGGGATAATACTACCCACTATAAAACCCAAAGTGTAGACTTTTGGGGGGCGTATGAGCTCTCCGACAGAAACCTGTCCCCAAACCCTAAACAACCTTAAACCCTAAACCCTAAACCACCAAAAGCTGAAAGCTCCCAGCACCCAGGATGTTCGCAGCGACGCGAACCATCGCGGTGGCACCATGGTCGGAGGCCTGAAGCTTCTCTTCTGCTTATTGTAGGGGCGTCCATATTTAGAGTAGGGTTCCGGGGGAAAGATTAAATTATAAGAAGGAATCCCCAACACCCTATTCTGATGATTAAGGCCCCTACCGTAGCCATGTACGTATGCTATATACGTTGGTCCTAAAGCAAGGCAAAGGTATATAGTATACGAGAACATGGACCTTTGCTTTTCTCTTGTTACTGGGTTTAGTATGTAGGATTTACAGGCCGATAGGGTACATAGGGTTGTGGGTTTCGGGGTTGTGGTTTTGGGTTTTGGGGTGCTAGAATTGAACCGAAAGCGTGCGTTTTTGGGTACCACGCATAGTCCTATAATGATATATACGAACCTAAACCTTAAACCCCTAAACCCTAAACCCCAAACCCTAAACCGTAATCCCCTAAACCCTATAAACCCTGGCCCTGCAAAGGCATACTTCCGAGACCCTACTGGGAGGATCCCGGGGACGTACTTTCTAGCTCTCAACATCTCTCAAGGCGCTGTAACTATATCTTTGGCCCCCCTTGTATAACTAGATCCAAGAGCCCCGCCCCTCGAACCCCATACTCCTTTACTCTAAAGGCAACCTCTCCCAAGATCCTCCAAGAAAGCTGTCAGTCCTACTACTATAGGGGCCTTAATAATTACCTATATACTACTTTGGGGGTTGCTTACTATAACTGTGGTATAATGGAGCCCCAAACCCGATTCTGATTGTTAAGGCCCCTGCGACAGTGGGTCTGAGGGCTGGTGAGACTTTAGGGTCAAAGCCTCGGGTCTTTGTAGGGATGTATATAGGCATCAGGGTTTGTTTCGGGGTTTTAGGGATTCCGGTTCTCTGTCGTTAGGCCGTCTGTGGCTTGAGGCAAACTTTAGCTTTTGCTGTGAAGAGATTGTGATTGAGCTTGTGTCGCGAGGGTTTAGGAATTCAGTTTTAAGACATGTCCATGCTAGCCTGAACGCTGTAAAGGTGGATGCCACAGCTCAACAGCGTCCCGAACGAAGGATGCTCGATTTAACATGCAACCCTGTCGCTGTCGAACCGAGAACCATGTCCAACAGAAAAGTCATGTCGGTCTACATAAAGCAGGGACGCATCTAACCTATCTGTATGCACACAAGAGATCATATTTAACAGTGTGTGTACGTACATATGGAGACAGACTGCGAATGCGCTGCTTTAGGGACCTTGACGCGCTTGAGGGCATCGTGGTTATTCTTCACTCTCAGACCCAAAAGCACGAAATCCTCAAAATGATGCCTCAGGCCTCCCCCCGCCGACCCGCCTCCACGTACGCCTTGAAACGCGGAGAGGATGTCAACCCAAAGCCCATCTTTGCCGTCTCCGACGGAACCGGACAGGTGGCGAAGATGATCGCAGAGACCCTGGGGCTAAGACTTGACGGTGTATACTTAACCCCGCAAGTACCTGCCATGATACTCAAACTCCTTGGGAAGCAGCATATCGGAGCTCTATTGAATGCGCCTTGGGGGGGGTGACTACCCAGACCTTCCAAAATTAATTAAGGAATATACCTTAAATGTTATTAGGGATCCTATTATAATTTAAGGTATATTCCTTAATTAAGGGATTTTGGAAGGTCTGGGTATTTCAGCAGGATTGAGCTTTAGGGTCCGTGGGGACCCTGTAGTGAGCTGGTGTACAAGATGGAACTACAGTAGTAGCCATAAAGTTGGAACATTATAGTTCTCATGCCCTAAAGGTAAAGTATAAGGGATCCCAGCAACAATCCTCCTAAGCCCATGCCCCAACTTTCTAGGGTTCGCTGTATAAGGGCCTCGCTCTTTAATGTTTGCTTTTGTTTATGTTTGGGGTTAATATGCTTAGATATGATAGAGCTCTGTTCTCAATGGCCCCTGCCACCAGCATCTTATAAGGGCATAAGAACTTCAATCGAGGAGCATGATGTTCCAATTCTCTGGGCTTTTATCCTCGACACCCTAAGAAAGCCTAAACCTTAAATCACCCAAAACCTTCTACTCTACCTTTCTCCAAGCAGCCCCACCCAGGATGGGCTTCAGGCAATTCGGCGCCGCAGCCAGGATTTATCGGGTTATGGAGGTTTAGATTTTCGGGCTTATGGTGGAATACAGAATTCGTATACCTAGCTATGGCAATACTTCGTGCCATAGCTCCTACATAGTTATACTACAGCATACCACAAACCCTATTCTATTTCTTAGGGCGCTCTTTGTAAACCTTACAAATAAACCTCTTGAGTATCTGACAAAACGGCCTATAGAACGCTATTCTGTTTGCTGACGCCCCGTCTTAGCAGTCATTTCTTGCCAGCTCCCGGGCCATTTCAGTGCGGACGGTTTAGGGTTTACGGGAGAGAGACAGAGAGAGATTGAGAGAGAGAGAGAGAGGCACGGCATTGGCAAAGAAGTGATCGATATGATTCCGGCATCTTGAACTGTGACATTTCTGAAGGACTGACCTGAACCTACCAAGACCTGCTTTTTTGTAGGGTCACTGGAAATTCTTCTACCCAAAACGTGGCCTTAAACAACCATCTGTAGTTCAGGGATGTTCTGCGGTAGGGTAGTTCTCTAAATTAGGGCCCATTAATAAGTTTTAGGACCCGAAACTGGTACGGCATCCGTGAAGCAGGACCCGAAAAGGGGCCCTAATTCAGAGAACTACCTTGTCGATAACTTGGTGAATGCTCGAGTTGTTCAGGGTCTGGTTTGGCAAGGTTTGGTGGGTTTAGGTTGCAGGCCTTGACCGCGCGCATGTTCACCCCTATGTCGTACTCAAATCCGGCAGCCCTAGCCTAAACCCGGAAAGCCTTTCAACCAGAAAGTGCCCCTGTCATTGAAAACCACTGAAGACGTGCTCCTTTGGGTGTCGCTCGAATTTTGGCACCCTTTGCGGTTCCTTTCGAAAGCCACTGCTAAAGCCCCAAAACCGAAGCTCTCAACCACCCACCTCCGCAAGGAGCCGTAACTAGACGCTTGAGCATTGAGACTTGAGGGGTTCAGGGTTTAGGGCTTCGGGTTTAGAGTTTCGGGTTTAGGGTTTAGGTTGGGGTGCTGAGTAAATTTCAGCCTGGTAATAGACGGTCAAGACGGGTTTGTGCAGCTAGAGTGCGCCGCAGCATCCCAAAAAGCGAAACTCAACTCCCCCATAATTTGAACGGCTCAGGTGACGTATAAGCCCTAAACCCTTATAAACCCTATAATCCCTAAACCCTAAAGTCCCTAATAACCCTAAAACCAAACCCAGAATGGCTCAGGTGACGTGCAGAAGGCCCAGGTGGACGTAATCTCTGGGGTGAAAACCGAGGAGGACGTGAGGAAAGCCGTCGAGCAGGTGCGAAACCCAGAGTTCCTTTTTTAGGGATTTTGCTTGCTAACTTAAATTACCATAATAGGGATCTATAAGGGCTCCTAAAGGGATTTATAGGGATAATGGCTGCCTCAACTTTTCAACTTTTGGGCCTTGGGTTTTGAGCCCTACCATAATAGGGATCTATAAGGGCTCCTACTTATAGGGGTTCCATTGAGGGATTTATAAGGGTTCCTTTAAGGGATATTTCGGGAGCGAAACGTCAAGCCCAGAACCCCCCAATGCTTTAGGCTTGGAGGGTTTAGGCTTTAGGGCTTAGGGTTCAGGGTTTAGGGGTTAGGGTTTCCCCCCAATTTCTACAGAGACCCCCCTCCAAAAAAAAAACCTGAATCACAAGGTTTCAACAGCCCTCCATGCTGTTGTTCCTAGTAACTCCGTAGATGCACATCGGCCGCCTTAAAGTAGTCCCTATACAGGTACTTTGGGGCCAAAGTCTATGTGGGTACATGGGCCATGGTAGAGACACCGCACAGCCCAAGCCCCAAGCATCGAAGGCGGCGAACTACGCCCCTGATGAGTCACTGGCCATTGAGTAGCCTGGCTGAATCGAACAAGAAGTCAGCAGCAAACAGTACATGCAAGAGACGATAAATCAACATGACTGCATGAACTCATGGGCCTTTAGGGTTTAGAGTAAACAGGAGCAGAACCGAGCTTCGGGCAGCAAGGTCGCATGTATGCATGTCTGTATATGTGGCTTGCTTGCTTGCTTGCTCGGTTGTTTGTGTGTTTGTTTGTTTGTTTGTCTGTTTGGTTGGTTGGGTGGTTGGTTGGTTGGTTGGTTGGTTTGTCTGTCTGTCTGTCTGTCTGTCTGTGTCTTTGTTTGTTTGTTTCTTTGTGTGTTTGTTTGCTCGATTACGGCGTAAAGGAGTTTGGAAGGGTCGACTTCGAAAAATGCGATCCGCTCTCTCCAAAATGAGAGGGACAAGGCTACCCAAAAAATTCAAAGCACGCCTGGTCAAGAACGCTGCATGGGCCAAATGCGTGTATGGAGCCCCGTTGCATGATGTGTGCGCCTCTAGTTTCCGAGCCTGGAGATCTTCGACTGCCAGGGCTATGGGTTATAGTAGGTCTGGGGAGAGTCCCAACATTGCATTAAACTTGGCGGGTGGTTCGCTTGATCCTCAACTTTCAGGACGTCATTAACCGGTGTAGTTTCTGGAGACGCTTCTTGTGGTGCTGTCCTAACCTGAAAGGGAACTTCCTGCACATGTTGAATGTTGGTGGCGTTTGCAATCGGCCAAACGGTTCTTTGTTTAGGGTGTTGGAAAGCTTCTCCTGGCGTCCCGATGGCAGCTGCTTAGTCCACCCCCGGTTTGGTCGCTTGAATCGGCTTCAGGTTTCCTTCAAGTTTTTATGTTTTGCTCTCACACAAGCGTGGCAGCGCCATATTTGTGAGGACTTGAAGTCGCATCGTCCAGGCTTCAACATATCTGCAGTCGATACCGATGCGATGAAGGCCTCCCTCTCACATGTTTCCCCGATGCAAAACGGAGCTGTCCGACTGTATGTGCACGGAGGGCACTTTACGAGTGAAGTTGTCTCTAAGTGAGATACGGCTAGGCCAACAAAATGCCCAAACTGTGATGCTGAGGATTCCTGCGTGTTTTTGATTGTCCAGCATATGAGCACTTTCGTGTCGTGTACCATGATGTTTAACATGTCCACGTTTTTGTCGATGGCTCATATTTTTCCAGAGAAAACCGTTTGTTTTCGGTTGCGGCTGCTGCTGCTGAGGTAGCCGACATGGATTGTTTTGGGGGTGGTTGTGTGGTCAGCTGCCCTTTGCCTGGGATGGAGCAAAGCAGTCCTCGAGCCGAGATTTTACCCTAAACCCTCAAACCCTAAACCCTAAATCCTAAACCCTATATAAACCCTAAACCGCTTCTTGGGGCCCAGCAGGCCGTCAAGTGCACTGCGCACAGTGATTGTAAATACGTGGTTGAAACTGCCAACATTTGCATGAGCATCGTGCAGGCTGGACAGAAGCCGCCACAAATGGAGCATGATGAGCTGTGGACGTTATTTGACGGTATCATTGCGAGCAGGCCTTCCGGCCAGGTTGCTTTGGTTAGAGTTCAAGATTCAAGATGTTAAAGCGCACAAGTCATTACATGATGCTGCAGACCATTTTGAAAAACGCTGTTGCCGTTACAACGAGCTGGCAGATGCAGCAGCAAAGGAGGCCGTCAAGCTATCCTTCGCACAGTTACAAGCTTTACACAGCAAGCAATTGCAGATCAACAAAATGGTTGCACGATTTAACTCGTTTCTCGCTGAGTGCGCAGCGCTCCAGCTCAAAGCCGTGCAGAGACAGTCCCAGTTCGAAACTGCAGTGCTGGATGTGCGTGGGTCATGCTTTTGCCATCGATGGAAGCTTCGATCCTCGATTCCATTCCTTACGCAAAAGAGTTTGGCAAGACTCTTTGTGAGTGGGCTCAGCAGCAACTGTGGGCTGAGCACCATGAGCATGCGAACACTTCCTTTGCCGAACTGCTTGTGAACTTTATCCATACAGCTCGGATTCGACCGCCCATCAACATTCATAAGTTCAGGCAAGACGGAAAGTATCGACGGCCTTGTTTCCGTATGCGAGCGCACTGTGCTTGTGATGTGCCTCTTGAAGCATATCATTTCGCAGAGGGTTTGAGAACTTTCCAAGCTGCTTTGATTTGATTCCGTATAATAAGCGAGGTGTAGCATTGCTGCCGGGTGATGTGGTTTTGAACGCACGCTCCCTGTACATCATCGGGTACAGCCGCCCCACCAAAGGAGTTTCGCACCGCGTAAAGCATAGCTGCCCAGTGGATCCCAGTGTCACACTACAAGAGATCTTCATGCAACGCCTTGCCAGCCATTGGAGATTTGACTTTCATGTCAACCCTGAAAACTGAACAGTTGTTGCACTTGTAGCTTCGTATAGCCCTCAGCGGCTTCAACTTCGCACAGTGTCTTTAATTTGTTTCACGATGAGTGACGGGTCCACGCAATGCTGGGGCTCGTTCACAGCAGCCATCTGCACAAAGCGTCAAAGTCTAAAAACGTTTAGTTGATTCTGTGTTTGTGTGTGGATGTTTGTTTGTTTGCTTGTTTGCTTGTCTGTTTGTTTGGTTGTTTGTTTGATTGGTTGGTTGGTTGGTTGGGCGGGTGGGTGGTTGGGTGGTTGGGTGGTTGGGTGGTCGGGTGGTTGCTGGTTGGCTGGTTGGCTGGTTCTCGGTTGGTTGGTTGGCTGGTTGGCTGGTTGGCTGGTTGGCTGGATGGTTGGATGGTTGGATGGTTGGATGGTCGGATGGTCGGATGGTTAGTTGGTTGGATGGTTGGTTGGTTGATCGGTTGGTTGTTTATTTGTTTGTTCGTTTGTACGTATGTATGGACACATAGATACATACGTACATACATGCATACAGCAGTCAAACGACAGACGGACAGACAGAGAGAGAGAGAGAGACGGACGGACGGACGGACGGACGGACAGACGGACAGACAGACAGAAGGACAGACCGACAGACAGATACAGGGAACTACGTAAAAGGGATTACCAGGGGCTATTTATCTAAGTATTCCGATCTCTATAGTATGTTAAATCAACACTTTTGGATGGCTCCGAGGCATCCGGTAGGCCAACTAGATGTAAGAGTGGTGCTTGCTGCACTAGGAATACAGATGTACCTTCAACTCACTTTAAGAATCCCTTCTGAAGTCTGTCGCCGTCGGACGGGGGGGCGGGGTTGTTGTGCAGCTCTGTCTTCTTGCGCTCCTATAAGGCCCCAATAATTTAGGGCTCGAGAAGTCATGACTTTCGATTGTAGGTCTCAGGACCTTAGGGTCTATATCACGGAATATTAGACCCTGCGAAGCCCTGAATCCTCAACTCATGACTCCTTCCCCAGGCAAGCCGGGGCCATGATCATTTTTTCCTTGTCGACGTCCCTTGGGAATTTTCTGGTCGCCGAGTGTGGGCGACAGGGTGTGCCCTGCCTCGGAATGTTGTTATTCGGTTGTCGACGCACCCCGAAACTATGAACTGCATTTATCAAGCCTTTCGGTCGAGTGTTTCGGAGTCGCCTAGGGATCGGAGCACCAGCATTTTGTGCCTCTATGTTGAAAGTGTCACGTTCAGGGTGTTTGCTCTAGGTTCGCCAAAGTCTACTTGGGGGCCGGAGGACTTTGCACATGGACTAACAGATGCAGGCAAATTCTGAGGCCGCTTGAAGACACACACACACACACACTTTTTCGATCATCAGCTGCATTAGTGGTTTAGGGTTTGGGGTCACTAGCATAATGATGAGCATGTTTAGTAATTCAGAAGTCCGCCGGTTCATCAAAGAACTGCCGAAACCCTTCAAGCACTTTCTAAGTCATATAGGGCCTTGATCCGAGAGTCCGAAAATTTCTTCATGCAGTTTCGCTGGCATCTACTAGTTTAAGCATACCCGTAAGGGTCCAAAGGACCCAATAATTAGGTATTTGCGTTTAGGATAGTAATTATGTAGCTCAGTATTTAGGAGAGTACATGATTATTATGTACTTGGACAATTAGGATACTCCTGGAAAACAACACAATACACGTACATAAATAACTGCAGAAACAAGCTGTCAAGTGAATTACACCCATACATGTGTACACTTTCTCTTGCATGAAGACGTGTACTTGCAACATGCTGTACATGTTCATGTACATGCACTGCTGCTCTGTCACACACACACACATATGTATATATGTATACATATATATATATATATACATGTGTATATATGTAAATATAAACAGACATAAATACATGTGCGAAGTGTAGTTTTCTAAAGGCAGGTGCAGGCCCTGTATAGGCCCTAAGAGGACCTTCGGATCAGCCAAGGTGCCGTGCATCAACGCGATGGGAAGTGCCCCTCGGATTGCCAAGCGTATTATCCTGAGGGACTCTTTCCCCAAGGGTCCATGTGCACAAATAGCATATACCTTGGCCCTAAATTAGTCTCTATATTCGGGGCCAAAATATATACCAGTTAGGCACGTGGACTCTTAGGGTGAAGAAACATTGTTCAGGGTTCAAGGTTCACAAAATGCATGAAGTGTTGAGATTTGTCTGCTTGTATGCTACTTTTGAAACCTTGTTTAGGTGTCTGCTTTGGCTTCTGTGTTAGTTTTGGGCTTTGGGTTGGAACCTGCTCTCTGCGCGAAACTGCAGCAGCTATTTCGTTCGAAAGGCGAATGATCTTTAAGGCCGTATAGCTGCAGACGAGGGTGACTGAAACTGCAGATCCCACGACCCGCTTCTACTAGTGCCCTTCACTCGGGCGTCTTACCTTTTATCTTCTTAGCAGCCAGGTCCCATGCAAAAGCACCATGCGTAAGTGTCAATGGACCGATCGAAACCTTCCCTCACACCTTTCCTACTCAATTTGCCTCAGCGTCTCGCAGCCTATACATCCTAAACCCAAAGCCCAAAAACTTACATAGAACCCTAAACCATCTCCCCAACCCTAACCCCAAACATACCCCAAATCGACAGTGCATCCTCAGGTGGTTCTGGGCCTCGAGGACTGCTTCCAGGTCGAACGAGGCAAGGCGACGGGGGAGCTTAGGATTTACTATGGTTAAAAAAAGCTGGGCTTGAGAAAACCATACTTTAATACTTTTTTCTGAAAGGAACCACTATGAAATACAAGTTTATACTTTTTTCTCTTAAAAGCCCAGTAAGGTTCGTCTGATTTGGTGGTTCGGGCTTGGCGCGCAACTACAGCCTCAACCACGGTCTCGACCTTGCTTGGAGGTTCGAATTAGAGCCCTACACACCTCAGGCCCGAGCCCCTCCTGAAGCTTAGGGTTTAGGGTTTAGGGTTTGGCTCCTCATTGACTATTTACTTCATGTGTTCCTTTGAGCAGGGAGGTTTGTTGGGCTTCAGGTTCTGGAACTTTTAAAGTCCTACCTGAACCCCTACATCTCCTATACCTTTTCCGGGCTGCATATTATGGTGTCCTTACACGTCCAAAAGAAGGATGGTTTATGAGGGTCCAGGAAAAGGTAACAAGCCCAAAGGCCTGATCTTTACTCCTACTGCCGCAAGCCCTAGACACACAATCCCGGGGGTTTAGGGTTCAGGGTTAGAGATCAACCAAACCCTAAACCCACAAGCCCGCATGCCCCTAAACACAAAGCCCCTGTAACCCCTGAACCCTAAACAGGAAATGGGTTTACCGGTCCATGATCCCATAAAGGCTTCCTGTAAGGCTTCCCGTCAGGGTTCTTTTGAGGAGTCCTTTAAGGGTATCTTCTCAGGAACATGGTATATACTTTGACACTGAAGTATCTACGTAGATAGTCCCCATATGGTATATGGTATATACTTTGGTGCGAAACCAGTTCCAATACAGGCCCTAAGACTCCAAACAGGCAAGAGTATATACTATTTATAGACTCTAGATTTAGACACCAAACTAGGTACTATATATTGTTTAAGTTATAGACTTTAGACCCCAAGGTAGGTACTCTTTGTATACTTGGACCCTGGGGGAGGTGCTTTAGGGCTTGGGCACCGTAGAACCGTAGAATAAACTCGCGAGGGCGCCTAGGGTCTCCAAACTACCGACTTTGGAGGGCCGGGGTTTAGGGTTTAGGGGGACGTAGTAAATAATTATTCTATAGAGTTATAAGTACCCTAAAAGGGACTTTAATTGGGGTTATGGTGTTTTCTAACTCTATAAAATAGCTACTTACTAGGTCCCCCGGCCCTCCAAGTAGTCTTCATTGGAGCTCCTTCTGTTGGTTAAACCAGTATTGTAGTTAGGATCCTATAAGGTAACTCAAAGAAAAGAACTACAATGAAGACTGTAACTACGGTCGGTGGGGGGGGGGGGGGGGGGGGGGTTTTCGCCAAAAGTTTCGGAGAAGTGGAAGGGCGATCCCTAAAACCTGAACCCCCCACAAAAATTTTACTTTCTTAATTGGGGGGCGTGTGGTTTGGTGGGGGTGACAGGCTGGGGCGGCGGNAGCAGCAGTGATCACTCGAGATTTGTGACATTGCGACCATGAAGACTTCGACTTCAGAGCAAGAAGATGAAGAGTTCGAAGTTGAACTCGAACTTTTGGAAGTATCTGAGAAGTCGTAAGGTCGATCCCTAAACCCTGAACCCCTACAGTAAATTTAGCTTCATGAATTGAGGGCTGTTGGGTTTGCTGGGTGATCACGATCAGGCTCAGGCGACTCTCCTGCAACGCCGCAGAAGACGCGTCTCGGTTAAAAAGCTCGCCGATGTTCTCTGTGAGGGATACCTGGAGGTTCATGGGCAGTTATACGTGGAGTTATAAGTAAGCTAATATAGCTTACAAGTAGAGTTATCCTACTTATAACCCTACTTTGAACTTAACTAACACTCAAGCGTTCATAAGGGTTGGAGTTTAGGGTTTAGGTTAAAGGTTCTTGGCCGTTGAGCTTTAATTTGGGGCATTGCCTGTCAGTCAAAGTTTGTCTGTGTCGGCCATGCTTTGGAGTCAGGCTTTTGTCCTTATTGACCAGTCTCCCACCCCAACAGCGTTGATTCACTCATGCGTCGCATGTCACCGTCGCGATCACATGACGGCTTCCGCATACTGCCCGAGCACATGCATGTAGAAATAGACACTGATCAGGCAGAGTGACCATACTTGGAGGTTTATGCGTGTTGAGCGCGGTTATAAGTCCCCCTCTAATAACCCTCTGATATAGGCTATAACCATAGTGATCCTACTTATAATAGTGTAATATAAGCCGGGCCCTACTTTTTACTACCCATGAACCTGCAAGTAGTAACACAGTATACTTAGCCGGTGCAAAGGCACGCCGCAGAACTCTTCCCTTCATCCTCAACCGTTCAACCTCTCGGCATTTGAGGAGGCACGTGAGGCCCAAGAAGGCACCGCAGTGTGACAAAGGACTGCTTAAAGTCATAGTGCCCAAATCCCGAACCATTGAACCCCACGAATCGCCTGTGCTCAGCGGCGGAAACGCAAACCTACAAGCCCTGATCGTCCTTCGCTGGATAATTAAGCGTTGCCATGCCCAGAGACTCCAAAATCCAACTCGGATCCTGCTATAGTTTAAAGGTATTTTCCTTGATTAATTGGGATATCGGAAGGGTTGGGTCGTAGCCCTCCGGTCTGTCCAGTTTTCCTCCGCAGTGTAAGCACCAGAGCCTGTCGCAGTTCGGGGTCTGGGGTGGGTGTCGTCCGTATGGAAAAGAATCTGAAACGCGGTTTTTCGCCCTGAAATATGGAAGGCACAGCGTCATGGCCTTGTGAATCACGAGTATTGGATCTTAACTGACTTTGGGACCTTGCGCGTGCAAAAAGTGTCCAGGGTAAATCTCAGGAAAGTCCCCCACAGCAGCACTCAGTAGCTGAGTAGCTAACCTTTAGCGTTTGGCGGTCTAGATAATCCTACCATAGTTGAAAAGCTTAAGCCCCTAAACCCCAAACCCTAAACCCTACCTGTGGCCTAAAAGACCTACCCTTTTAAGGAACTATATATAGAAACCATAGTACGGAGGAGCCCTAAAACGGTAGGTCTTTTGGGCCACAGGTAAACCCCTAAACCCTAAACCCTAAACCCTACACCCTAAACCCTACACCCCTAAACCCTAAACCCTTAAACCCTAAACCCTAAACCCTTAAGCTTCTTGGGCTAATGTACTCAGCCCCTAACAGCACGAATGCGTGAATTACACCGCGAACCCTCAAGGCGCCCCGAAGCCGAAAACTCTAAGGCGCCCCCCTGAAAGCCTGGTTTAGGGTATAGGGGTTTTAGGGTTCAGGGTTTAGGGCTAAAGTTTAGGGGTTAGGGTTTAGGGGTTAGGGTTTAGGGGTTAGGGCCTAGGGTTTAGGGGTTAGGGTTTAGGGTTTAGGGGTTTTAGG